>JAZGTK010003698.1:0-19988 GCA_036877625.1 Ambastaia sidthimunki
AAAACAGGTTTTGTGTGTGGATACAATTTTAATAAAAACGTTGCTCTGACATTGTTCTAATTTTAAAGTGTGTGATTTTTTTGTGTAATTTCACACACAGAAAGAGAGAAAGAGAGAGAGGGAGGGAGAGAGAGAGAGAGAGAGAGAGAGAGCTCCATTCACATATCATGCTCATTCTGTGCAGTGTTGAGCCTTAGGTCTTGACAGTTCAAAAACCCATTAAATATGTGGCGGTTGCCAGAGCTAAAATGAGAAGCCAGAGGCGGGTCTGAGAAAACAGAGTTAAGAATATGTCATAATACAACACTAGAGGTGATGCTGTTTCAGCTGCTATTTAGTAAATGATAAAAATACTCTCCACACCAGTGTAATAAAGACATTATTTTGTGTATTCATCAACCTCATCAGCACCAATCATTGTGCATGTTGGGTCCTAACAGAAGAAGCGGTTGTCTTTGAGCTTGTTTTGATGTAATGTGATTGCATTGTCTGCCCATTGGCTATGAGCACAAGCAAACAAAACATAAAAGAGAGACTCGAGAAATCTATTCTCCACTCATTATTCACAGTAATACATATTTTCCCCATCTGTGGCAAAATTGCATTTGCAGTGTTTATTATCTTTTGTGATTGTGTTCATTGATAGTTCTGTCTCCATGGCTTCATTTGTTATCTGTGTTTTGTTTGGAGCAGTGAGCATTCTGTACGTTTTGCTCTGGAGAAGAGCAGAAGTCATTTGGAGCATCGTGTCAGTTCTGCTGTGCTTTAAATGAGATGGAGAGACTGCGTGTGTTAGTAGTAATGGATGTGGGAGGCAATAGACTGTGAAATAAAAACCAGTGCATTTCAATATCAGGCTCATTGTGACCTTTTTTTTACAAAATCACCAAACAAACTCTGATTGGAGAATTATTCAAATGGAATCGCACACTTACAGACAGATATATTCTCCATCAGTCTGCATTATGTGTTATTCTATTTTATTATATTCTATACTAATTTCTATGATTATAAATTCTATAACAACATTCTAATCTATTCTACCTTTATTGCTTTTTTAAAAAACATATTTGAGCTGTGTAGGTGAACAAACTGTAGTTGGTTTACTGTAGAAAAATGTGTGGGAGTCCTTCCAGATAACTACAACAAAGAAGTGCTATTATAACCATCTCAGGTCCTTAAATATTCAATGCAGGCACAATTATAAACTGCTTAAGACATTTAAATACTAGATGATAAATGTTTTCTTGGCTCTGTAATGATAAACACACTAAATTCTCAGACTAAATATTTAATCCAACTTTCATTATATGGAAATGGAATCAAATGAAACATTGTTATTGTTGTACATAAACACTGTGTTGTTGTTTTATGACACTATACATCATCATGAGCTGTCATTTGCTATCATTTAGATGTTGTGCAAACAAGTCCCTGGGGCACACGAGACCTCTCAAGCAGCAGCTATGTCAGATGTAGTTTTGAGGCTTGGACAAACATTGGACAGACATTCACTCTCTGCTTGCGATCTTCTGATATGGTGGCCCTGTCCGGAGTGTTTTGATCCCAGTGACCTGATTAGTGCCCTTGACCAGAAGGACACTTGTCATCAAGACTCTATGAGATTGAGTGGGATTGTATGAGTACAGGAGTCAGTCTACAGCCTGAGGCTCAAAGACAACATTACAGCCGTCTCCTCCGATAAACTCAGAGAGCACAAACCATGTGTTGCCACTTAGGACAACACATGAGCATAATGCAAACAGATATAGCAGAATCAAAACCAAACAACACATCACGCCTGTTAGTTACACCCCGGCTAACAGGGAACGTTTTTAGAACATTAGCTTACATTATCTTAAACATTCCTAGAACTTTTAAAATAATAATTTTACGTTTTGTTACTGATGGAAATGTTAGGGAAATGTTCCTAAAACCTAAAATTGTCAGATGGCCTTAGATATTTAGCCTACATCACTAAAGGCTCCATGGCAACAAGCTGGATTGAATTCAGTGTGTGTGTGTGTGTGATGCAGTCAGAATGTCAGAGGTCTGTAATGACAGATAATGTGTTTATATTTGTGTTATGTTGTACTGATTGCAGTCTCACAGGACCCTGACTAAATGAGACCATATCTGCTCTGCTCACTGGCTCAAAATAATTACACAGTGAATTATTACATTAGGATTCACTTTATTATGACTGAAATTATTCCCATCCAGATATGCAGAGCAATATGATGGACTTGTAATGACCCCTGATGGCTTTTTGTTATGAGTAATTCAGTAATTTAGATCATTATTAGCTTCACATTTGACTTCTGGCCATTCCTTGTTTGTGAGTTATTTGTTTATGTGTTGTTTTGTGTTTATGTCTGTATTCATTTTAAAATATGTGATTCAATGACTGTTTATTTAGCTTGTGCTTGTTTATGTTTTTTCCCATTAGCATGACATTGTAACTGTATCCTATTACTAATCAGTACTGTGGTCCTATTCCTAAATTTTATTTGTATTTCAGCATAACGGGTTTAAATAACAGGTTTGTTGTGATACAACATTCTGAGATCCAGTTTTTTATTTCAAATTGTACCATTTAATATGATAAAAAAAAAAACTCTGAACACTTACATCTACTATATTCGCTACATCTATTTAGTATTTTCCTTAGATTTATAAAAATGATACTTCCTTGATTATAATTGATTGAGGTGTAAAAATATACACCTGTGACCTGTTGCATTAGTATTACTGACCCACTTTTGCTGTTTTTGGGGGACTAGAATTATATTTTTTATCAATATCATTACACCTGTTTCCTTTTGTCAAATGTAGGTACTTAAAAATACATGCGACGTCAGGTTGTTTCTTCTTCTGCTGTTCACATGTTGTTCAGAGCGCACTGTTCATAACAGCGTGAGATCGCCCACTGGCGGCCAGTATGAACTACTGCAGCAGTAAAAGCTCGTTAGATCCTTCATTTTATGTAAAATAAACATTCAAAATTATTACCATTACAGGAAAATATTAAGTAAACAACTGTTATTCTTTAATACTTAAAATGTGCACAATTTTTAACCTAAGGATCAGCGATCTTCTTCGTGTGTGGCCTGCTGTTTTGAAAAACAGGTATGATTTTAGTTTTTATTTCGCATGTTTTTATGTCTAATTCAGACATTAATATATAACCCTGGACATTGAACATTTAATTAAGCCAAAGCGTTTCATAACCTTATTATGATATATTGTGACGATCACTATTATTTGATGGTTCGTTTTGCCATTTTCATGAGCTACCTTGAGGGGATAAATCAGCCTTTCTGCTCATTATTAGTGCTGTCAGAGATCTTGTGATGTCAGCACGGCTACATGCTGTGACAGCTTGGCTAGAATGCTAATGCTAGCTGTCAGCTACAGCACGATTGGTTGCAAAAATCATCTTGTGTGTAGCAATGCCTGCTGAAAAGTTTGTTGAAAATGTGTAATGATGTTTTGATCTATGGGAAACTTCTGACATGTGTATTTAAAACTAAAACATTGCATAATGTTGAGCTTCATTCTCAACTTAACTCGGATCTTTTTAGTAATATGCTATCTGAGTTTTTGTTTCATTTTTGTCGGAGGTTACAATATGTACATACAATATGTAGTATGTCTTACATTCCCATGGTGAGCCATGTTAATGATATTCAGGGATGTAGAGCACTTATTGCTTTGTAGAATATGCATGTATATCTTTTAGGCTAAGCATAATTTTTTACATCCCCAGTTTATGGCTTGTTTATGAGAAACATCCATATATATTTAGCAATAATGGGTAAAAAAACGGCTAAAAAAATTTAGAGATAAAAAAGGAAATATTGCCCTATAATTTATGATTAATGTAGATTTAAATCCCTCTGGATGAGGGGGGGTGAAGGGGATAATGTATATTTTACAGGATATTATCTCATGTTACTGAGACAAACTGGGTAATGTGAGAGAAAGAAAGGAAGGGGCAGTGGTCTGGGGAAAGAGATACATTGTGCTCTGTGTGATAATGAATGGTTTGTCAGGAAGAATCCATCAATGGTCACCAGGGGGAGGGAGACGTCAGGAAAAGTTATGGTTTGTTGGGTTTTTTAACTCGTGTGATCTGCTCTAGCAAAGTAATTCAGGAACAAAAACTGTCATGTTGTTGTACTTTATCTATTTGTATAGCTGTCCAGTGGAATAGAGAGAAATACGGTGCTTGCAACATAATGCACAATGGCCAGATAAATTTTGACCATTTTAAAGACAAGTAGTAAAACATTTCAGACCTCAAAACATAAATACAGAGACGTGCATGCATTCATGTTCCAATCTTCGTCACATAGACATGCTCTCTTCATTGAATAAAGTTCTTTGAATCATATAATTTTTTTCACATTAATTTCATTTTTATTCTGGAAAAGTGAGTTTAGCATAGGGTTCTTCAGCTGTTGTCAGGCCAAGAATAGAGAAACCAGTCTGGAACCATCTCAACCCACTGTTCTTTTAAAGGAACCCAATGTTCTTTAAAATTGTACATATTGAATGTTGCATTTTAAGCCTGCTAGTACCATATTAATGTGTTCATCTTGTTTATAGTGCTTAAATAAAGAATCTATTCTAGTAATAATTATTAATGTACAGAATTATATACTTTGCATTTTAATTTTACTCGTCACAGCATTTTATTGAAGGTACAATGAAACATTATGTAACCTTTTGGATTGGTTTAAGTTAATATTATATTATTGTTTAACCTACAGTTTCATTATTCCACAGAAATTAGTTTTAGATCAAACATTAATTGCAAGACCCCACGCTGTACTGACACAATCCCCCTGTGGTTGGTGTA
This sequence comes from Ambastaia sidthimunki, assembly GCA_036877625.1. Lineage (NCBI taxonomy): Eukaryota > Metazoa > Chordata > Actinopteri > Cypriniformes > Botiidae > Ambastaia > Ambastaia sidthimunki. The sequence goes on from JAZGTK010003698.1 coordinate 4,865, forward strand.
TCTCGCTAAAAACAGGCGTAATTTATAGGTCCACACTAATCCTTTACTAATCCTTTTCTACTTATTTTTTACATCTCTCTTAAGCCCGTTTTCTTTCTGTCCACAGTTTCTGTTCCTTATATCAACCTCTTTAGCCATTAAAGCCTAACAACTCCTGACACCCCCCATTTTTACTAGTCGGCAGACCAAGCTATCAGTCTCTCTCTCTCTCTTTCTCATGTACCCCCAGGCTATCATTCTTTGTGTGTAGTGGTGTTAGCAATTGAAAAGCTCTCATCTCTTTAACTGTTCTCAGTTTTGCTACTCTACTTTCTCCCGCATTGTGAACTGAAGAAATTCTTGGGGAAGTTCATAGGGGTCAGTGATGTTGTTTTTCCTGGGAAAGAGGACAAAAACATGGAGAGGAAAATAAATCAAACTTTGGTGAGCTGAACCTGGCCTGTCATGCCATAAGAATGTTCTGTTGACTTGTCTGTGTATGTCTGGGCAAAAACACGGTGCTAACAGAAATGAAGTCAGTTAGAGAGGAGATATTGGCAGTAAGGTTTTTGAGAAAGGCACTTAACTCAAGGCTGGAATTGTCCATTCTGTAAGTGTGCTGGTCGCCTCTTTGAATATATGTGCTAAATGATTAATTACTAATATGCAAGAGGGAACAATGTTTAACCATTATTTCACGAGTGTGAAAGACAGAAATACAGAGAACAAAGGCATACCCAGCTTTTACCTGCTTTCATACCCATTTTAGGTTGTAAGAACATTTCCGTAACATATACAAGACATAAATGCAGTCTAAGAAAAAACAATTGTCTGTATAGAGCACAACAGGTTTGTCAATCTTTGCTTTAATAAGGTAAATCAGTAACTATAGTGACTCACTCTGTCTGTCACTAACTTTCTGAATTGGATGTGCTATCCAGAATGTTAAAAACCGACAGAGTCACTATTCACTTACATTGTATTTAAAAAAAACAGATTGACAAGCCTGTTGTCCTCTGTACCTTACAACAATATTAGCAAAGAGTCCCTCCAAAGAAAGAGAGATAGAGAGAATGTAAACAGTGATTTAATTCTGAGTTTTCTGTGTCTTCTTCTGAGTCCAGATCCTTCAGGCCTCAGTAATTCAGCAGTCTGACTGAGAATAAAAACACTTGTTCATTTTGTGGATGAGTCTGATTAGTGGGTGTACTATAAACACATTCACTCTAACAGTGAGTCTGAAACTGGTAATTTAAAAACATAAATCTTCAAACTAGATGAAACTTAACAGTTTATACTTGATTCTACAGTGGAGAAAAAACTGCAGAAGAGAGAGACAGTTGTACTATACAGAAGACAGTAAGACTGTCATATAATGTTTTAAAGAAATGACAGATGTGTTACGAGTGTGACAGATGTTTGAATGAAGATAGGATTCACAGTTCAGTCAGGGTGGAGATCCTGTAGAGATTCTGCTTTGACTCAAGACTTTTACATAGACCTCGCTGAACCTCACTGAAAGTCAAAGTTACCTTTAACCCAACTTTAAACTTTTTCAACTCTTGAAAACATTTTAAAAGCCACATCTACTAAGCTGTTAACTAAACATGCCTCCTGTTTTACACAGACTTGTTGTTTCCATTAGATTTTTGAATTACATCATTTGGTCAAAATCCAAAAACAAATGCTTCCACACACACACACACACACACACAGAAACACATTCAACGAAGGCAGCTGTTCAGCTACAGGTATCCCATGAGGCTTTGCAGCAGTTTTATTTTGTTGAAATGAGTTGCAGAAGGAATTAAAAACTGAGGTTAATTAAGAAAAACCTTTTAATCACAATCACTAATCAGAGTTAGTTGAATGTTCCACTATCTTGAGAGAGAGAGAGAGAGAGAGAGAGAGAGAGAGCACAGCTTGATAGTGAGGCTTCCAAAGTTTGAAGTCTTATCAAATTGCTGACGTTGCTTTAATTTCTTTAATGCAGCCTAAATTATGAAATGAAAGTCACAGGAACAACACTTTTTTGAAAGTGACTTAATCAGAAGTCATTAAACAGCCATTGTGTAATATTCCAGTGTGTACAGTCAAGATAAAGTCTAAATGAAATAACTCATTTACGATCACATTAGTATGCTGATCCTACAGTGTCTAAACTAACTTGCGGTAAATTTTATTAAACAGTCAAATGCGTGTATTACACAGCCAGTTATTTTGAACCTCATCGCGTCTGTTGTGTTGCACAGGGAAACAACTTTTAAGTGTCTACAATGGCAAAGGTTGAGCGCATGGAGGTTCACCATTATCTGATGTTTGTAGTTGTTTTGCCTGAGGCATGTATGTGTGTGTTCATCTGTGTTTGTGTGGGTTTGTTTGTTTGTGTGCGTGTTTGTGTCAGTGTGTGTGTGGGTTAGGTTTTGCCCACATTATGTGAACCAGCCAACGGTCCAAAAATGGCTTAAATGTACTAAATAATGTCTTCAATGAAAATAAAGAAACTCAGGAAGTGGATTGTGGATGTATGAAGATGCATTTGTGCAGTGGTGTGTTTCAGTGTGTTGTGTTCATTGAAGGTTTTTTTTGGCCTCAGGATATCAGTGTCTCTGACTATCAGTATTCATCTCTCTTAGATCAGGGCTGAAATATAGTGATATTACCAGCCTCAGTGTGTGCAGGCTGCATACAGCACACCAAAAACGAAAAGAAAACAGACTCACTCTGAACTTTATAAAAAACACTTGCATTAGATTAGATTTCTCCTCTGCAGTGATTGTATAAGAACAGGAAATGGTTTTTTACTGCCAATATACAAGCTGTTACAGCTGATTCAAATGTTCATATAAGACACACACATCCAAGGAGTGAATGTCTTGATATAGTGTTACATGCATTTTGTCGTAATGTTGTGGAAATCACAATATTTTTGATGTGTTCTGTACAGAGAATAACTGACTCGCTCTTTCCTTTTTACATTTTACCCTAGTTACCATCACCTAGTTACCATCTCTCTCTCTCTCTCTCTCTCTCTCTCTCTCTCTCCACACACACACAAACACACACACACACCCGTGCATATTGTACTTATGCTGCCTTTCATCTGTCCTTTTTCATTCCTCATCAATATGTTAAGTAAAATGTTTTATCTTTCTTATATCTCCCTGTTTCAACTTTCTGAGTCCCTCTAATTGACCCATAATCCTGCCTTAATTAAGATCAGGGATTTGTTGCCTCAATGCACTTATCTATCTGAGGCAGCACTTATATGCTCATATAAAACCAGATTCGGAGATATTGCATTCAAAGTCATGTGTGTGTGTGTGTGTGTGTGTGTGAGGGTGAATATGCATGTTTATGTTGACCATATGTTAATAATAGAATTCTTTAGGAATAAAGCTTCTCATCTCAGTGGTAGACACATGCGCTTAGGGTGGCTGTATTGTGTTCAGGGTGAAATGAATAATGGCTGAATTACATTGATGAACAGTACAGTTAAAAGGAATTTCACGGGAGAAAAGAATGATTTCATAAATTTGAAGGCGAGTTTTTATCTGCTCTGTACTAACATGAGCTCCACGTGCTTAGAATATCTAATACTTGTAATGCTAAAACTAACCTATAGGGGGCAATAGAGTGTTTTGCGAATAAGGGTGAGCATGTTTCCAGCAGTTCAGTTGCTGAACCAATTTATTATAAAGAGAGAGAGAGTAAATAAACGTCCCGCTGCTCCAAGCCAAATATCAAAGTAATCAAGGAAAACAAGATTTTTTAATGGGATGAATCCAATTAGAATATTACTGCTCCATCTGATCTGTCCACTAGCAAAGATGGTTGTGGCTTCATACTGGCTTTCTCCATTAATGCTTATAGCTTCTCTTTCATGTCCATGTCGTACTGTACATGTGATGGGCAGAAGACTTCAATTCTAGTCAATTACTCAAGTCAGAGCTCATTTTACTGTATATCTACAGTATGAGGACCAATGACTTTCAAGCTGAAGTGCTTTTAATTTCACCAACAGATCCATTCTCTGTTTCTCCTCCACGGCATGCTATCCGCCTAATTTTGATTCAGACTATATTCCAGCTTACAGGGAACGTTCCCGGAATGTTGGCGTTTTCTAAAAGTTCTCTCAGAATTATCAAAAAAGTTCTTGCTGTTATGTTAGTAGAACATTTTTTTGTGTTTTTTTTTGTGAACATCATGTCTAACAATACGTCACATCACTGCAAAGTTTTGAAAAGATTAAAGATGCTTGATTTAATTCTAACTCACAGCAAAGAATAGATTTTACATGTACATGCTTTTATCACATGGTTTTATGTTTTTGTTTAGGAATTAATGACAAAATACATATTTTACACAAATAACTTGGGAACATTTTCAAATTGTTGGCAAACATTCTCTAAAAGTTTTTTGTAATCAAAAAAGCAGTCACATTAGTAGATTGTTTATAATGTTATATTAAATAGTAATCATATTGATATTTATGCATATCAAAAAGGTGTCCATTTTGTTTCTTAATGGACACATTAGGAAAACGTTCTTACAACCTAAAATTGTTAGCTGGGTAACTGTCCAATAATAAAACAGCACAAAGCAAAGACTTTTATCATTAGATTAGAACTGAAAGATTAAGGTTCCAAATGGTGTAACCTGGCAACAGAGTGCATCTGTCAGGTTGAATTATATTTGAGCCATTTGATTGTCTCATCAGCACACTTTCTCTGCCCTGCTTTAATTTAGCATCTGTCATTCTACTGTAGTTTACTGAATCACTGCTATTGACCCATTTAGGAGCTGGGAAGGTGACTAAAGGAGATGACTGATAAAATGCTTCAGTATGTTGTCAGTCAGAGATAGGGCTGCCACACTGTTTGGTTATCATTGCAAAAGTGTTTTTTTTTTTTAAGATTTAGGCCTTAAATATGCTTTCCGTGTTGCTTAACTATTTATGCAACCTATTTAAGGTTGTGTTATACCTTAAACGACACAGCAGTTGAACTGTAATGCACTTTGAAAATCTATTTGCCATTGAAATTAATAACTATCAGAAAAAAAGAGATAATTTGTCATAACTCCTTGAGGTGATTCCTATCACTGGGGCCTTTCAAACATTGTGTCTGACACTAGCGAAATTACACCTTTTTCATCGTCACAGTATGACCTCTTCACAGCTGAAAAGGTGGCCTGGTGTGACTTAACATAATTTGAATAATACCATTCATTGACATATTTAGATGATGAATTATTAATGAGTGCTGAAACGACAGCAGATCCAAACACTATCTCTCTCTGTTTCTGTCTCTTTAATTCTTTGTTGGTCTCTCTGTACTGGCATTGTGTGTGATCCTCAATACCAGCCTTGCTTCTTTTTCCGTAATATGACATTTAAAAGCTTTGATACTGCAGTACTAAACTATCTGAGCTAAATTGAACTATGTGGACACACATTTCACTCTATTTAATCCTTTTAGTTGGAGTATTGAGCTTGGTTTGTGTTAAAAAAGGTTTATAAGACTAAATCAATAATTTAACTGAGTAAAAGTGGTTTTCTAAGTTGCATGTGATGTCAGTTGTTAATAATTTATTCAGACATGAGGGATACAATCTGGTACAGTCATACCAATGATTGAAGAAGTCAGATTCTGCTTGTAGGAACATCAGTGTGTTTCTGGCTTTGGGGCAACAGGGTTGAAAACATCACACTTCCACCCTGACTTATCAAACTTACAGATCCCAAAATCTGCAGCAAGTAGAGATTAAATATCTATATCAGAGGGGACCCAATTAAAATATTTGTCCAGTTTTATTGCCATGAGACTCAGCCACATTTCACAAACATTTGACTCCCAGTAGAGCTCTTATAAAGTCTCCATGATACACATTTCCTGACTTACTACATTATGTTTGGGGTGTTGGAGAGGAATGTAAGATTCTGTAGAGGAAACTTTTGTAACAAAGCCAGACATTCATAGAAAAACTCCTCTGCTCTTTTCTTCTCTAGAGACCACTTCCATCAGATTTACTAAAGAAAAAAAGATAGAAAGAGAAGCAGGGTCTATAAGGTGCCCAGTTAATCATTTTATAGAAGCTGAATATGGATTTAACCTGTACAGTTACATAGGCAAACCATAATAAACAATGCAAACACGTGTTTGAATCCAGTGTACCTACATTTATGCATTTGGCAGATGCTTTTATCCAAAGTGACGTACAGTACATTCAAGTTAAACATGTTGTCAGTACTGTACAGTGCTCTCAGGGAATTGAACCCACAACCTTTGCGCTGCTAACGCAATGCTCTACCAACTGAGCTACAGGAACACCAGATGTGTTTAGATGTAAAGGGTGTAGAATATGGGGTTCTTTGCCCTGTCCTCTTAAATAATGGGGATAACCAGCTTCTTCATGGCCGAGTATCGTCTGGTATAACACTAGCAATTAGTCTGCAGTTTCCTGACATTCAGCCTTCAAAGCTCAGAGGCAGGAGCTTTTATTTCTACACATCAAAGGCTATTATTCTTTCTTTTCTCTCTTCAAATCAACATCTAGCCCCAGGATCTAGAAGCATCCCCCTCACTACCCCTCCCTCACACTGTGAGGAGCAACACTTTGACTCAGATCATAACACAAGCAGCGATGGGAGCCCAAAGAATACTTCAGGTTTTAAAATATTGAAAGTTGGTAGAAAAGTGTGAATAAAGCTGTTTACTGTGGAGCCGCATGTATACAGTAGCTGAGAGTGAGCTGCTAACAGAGTGCATTAAATGCAAACGCAGCTTTAAACGCTCTTGCATTAAAAGCAGGGTAGGTGATTCTTTCTAGAAGTATTTTTGCTTTGAATATATTTATATAAATATATAGCTTCTGTGAAAGGTGCAAGACCATAAAATGTTCGTCCAATCATTGCATTGGGCCGAGATGCAGAAAAAGGCTGTCCTGCTTGCCTGTCAGACTATGTATTTGCATTATGTTCGTGTGTATTTAAGGAGACGTGGCCTTTGGAATAACTCTAAACAGAGGGTGGGCTCTTATGTTTTCAAGGCTAGCGTGCTAATAACTCTGAAGTTGTAATCACTGTTTAACTCAAAAAATAAAAGATTCTTGCAAAATTTACAGAAAAATAGTTTTAAATATTTCTGTATTTCTGTATACCTGTTATTTACTGTTCCATTTTCTCATTCTTAATTATATGCGTTGTGCATTATAAGAGCTGTTAAAGTCCTCCCACCAAGACTGTCTTCTGTATGTCTCCTGTCTCTCTCTCCTCACATAATCTCTTGCCATATTAGTGCAATTGAATAAATGTCTAAATCTGAAGTCTGGGATCAACATCATCAGAGCCTGAACATTTTCTCCCAGTGGTTTTGTTTGATCTACAGCCAAATTGGGTTGTATTTGTTTAAGGTTAGCATGCCTTATTAACGGATTTTACAGACACAATACGAGATGTTACAAGGTTTGTGATCAGGTTAATACACTGTCCTTCATCTGGCTGTATCAAAACCCCATCACACAGTATTTTAAGCTGGGCTGGCAGGCTTATCAAAGAGAGGCTACGGGGTTGATACAGTAGGGAGGGGAAGTCAATAGATCAACAGCTTAACTTGCTCTTGTTGGAGATCCAGTGAACTCTGTTGCCTCCTTGACTGCTGGGATTTTTGGAAGTCTGTTTTAGAGACACGACAGATTGCAAAACTGATGCTGTCACAACAATCAGATGTAAAACCTACATGTGTAACTAGTCTGACCCCCCCGATGCTCCACAGACCCTAGAAACCAGGTAATGAGATTGGACTGAAACAAAGGTCATGATTACTGATAGACCAAAGCTGCATATTGCCACCAATCTGAAGGTCAAGTATTGATAATTTCCCTCAGCAACCTTTTAAATGTGCATCATTATTGTCGCACACGGGATGGTGACCGATGTCCTGAGGTGAAAGGTCACAGGGAGATCTTTCAACTGTGTGATCCATAATACAAAATGCTACTGTCATGCAAATGCCACAGATGCATGAATGGGATTTTTATTGGCCAGCACATATCTGATTGATTTTATTCCCAAACAAAACAGATAGATAAAAAGACAACCGAATAAATAAAAGGACTGATTAAATAATCATCAATAAGGCTATACATATAGTACTTTTACTGTAATTTCTTTTACTGGTTAGGAAAATCTTTTTTGTATTACTTTTAGTTTTGATTTACATGCCACATAAACAGTGCACAATTAAATGACAACCCTTTTAAACATTGTAACACTATCTAGTCAACATTTAGTATTTTAGTCATGCTCCCCAATAAGCTTCAAAGGGCAAAAACACCACTATGAGGTGGTTAAAACTGATGACAAACTGCTCTCATAAGTCATATTGCAGACTACTGGTTGTTTGACATTTGTGGTTAAGGTCAAGCTTTGCTCTTTCTGTTTTATAATACAGAGATTCTTTCTTGTTAGGCAGATTGCTCTGTGTCCAGGTTTCTACTCACTAATGGTGAGGGTCACCCAAAGAACATCATGTGATACTCTGAGTGAATACAAATGTGGTTCTGTTGTGTTCTTAAAGGGGCAGACCTCCTGTTCTGGGGCAATAGGGCTAATTAAAGAAACTCTCATTAAGCAGTTCTGCATTGAAATCACATTAAAGAGACACATACACTCAAAAGGCTGTAGGAACAAGATTTTTCTTATTTGAGGCTGTTGAAAACCAGGATTGTAAGACTGTTTGCGTAGCCCTTTTCACACACGCATACTTTACTGGTAAATTACCTGTAAATTACTGTTAAGAGATGGTGTGAATGGGACCTTTTTAAAATTGACAGTTGTTTACAGCAGAGATGTTTGTCTGCTGGTTCATTTGTCAGCTGCATGAATGTAAACGCTGAATGACAACATTCACAAAAATGCAGAGCAAAAATGTGTACATTCAGATACAAAGTCAAACCTTGTCATGTTTTAAATTAACAGTGGTGCCAGCATAGCTATTTAGAGCTCACTCATTCTGGTAATTTACTGGTAATGTACCAGGATTACTGTGTGAAAGTGGTTTATGGGTGTATTTACAATCGGTGGGAGTTGTCTAGAAAGACAAATGATGCAATTGTGGTGTCTCTGCCCTTTGGTATGATCTTTCGAGTGCATTTGCAGCCCTTCTTAGCCTGTCCAATCGTGTTTAATAAGCAATAATACACTATATAAATCATGATCATGTACAAATTCTATGCAAGTTATTAAAAAGACTTTTGCATTGTATGTTTGTTGAACACTACAACATGACGTTTCGAGACATAATATGAAACATTATGAATAAATGGACAAATGCACAAACATGCAGCAGGTTCTTCAAAGTCTAAGTCTTTAATCCTAGACAGTGAGCACATTAAATGCACTGTACTATTGAAGTATCTGCCTTTCAGTCTATGTTAACCCCATGCTGATGTACATAACTCCATAACATTGTGTGACAGCTGCAATTAGCACTTTGAAAGGAGTGATGAAGGTGGGTGTATATACAGAAAGATTCCAATGGAAACCTTGTAGTTTATAAAGAACAATTAGCCTCTTCTGACTCTGTTAATTACAGAAGATGATTGACGAGAATAAAAGTAGGGAAAAGAGACTAAACCTTGAGAGGAAAGAGAAGAAAACAGAGAAAGGAGGAAGAGAGAAGAAATTTCAATGCCTGATTACCATGACTATCACCATGACTACAAACTCAATTTTCCCGCAGTCGTTCTGGAGTCAGTCATTAAATAAATGTCATTAACCCACTGGGTATGTCATTTCATGCTTTAATTTCTCTTTGATGCAGTCATACAAATAATGTTCACGTACAAACACAAATATCGAATGATGGCTGAAAAATGTACTTTGCATTCACTGTGTCGTAATGTAACCAAGCACGCTAATTAAAAGTGCCATAAGCTATTTTTGTTATGGAATGGAAAATATCCTATTGCCATATACAATAAATGTGGCTGATTTAATGTCTGTGAGAGCGCTGGGCTCTGTTAACTGCATAAAACCTGGATGATTCTTTGTTTAGAGTTTGTCTACTCGCAAGACTTGTTCTCAGGTCAGTCCTTATGTGGATGCAGGAAGTTGAGAGTTTACTAGTTAAAACAAAATAAGCGGGTTTGAGTTAGGCCAGTCTTCCAGAAACATATGTAGGACCATAAAATGGTTATCCAATGATTATGTTCTGTCCGAGTGCAGTGATAGGATGTTCCACTTGCCTGTCAAACTATATATGTATTTATGTATTGAAGGATAGGTAGCTTTGGTTGCTATTGCTAGCCTCTCTGAATGTGCCTATTCTACCTTTAAGCATCGTTTTCAGCTTCATAAGCAATTGTCAGTTATTAGTTGTTGAGCATTTTGTTACTCTTCCCCTTGACGTCTTTAATGTGTTCATTACATGTGTCTCAACAACATAGCAGTATTTTTATAGGGCAGGAATATGGAAAGAGGGGGCGTGTCTAATTTAGTGGCCAAGTCTGGCAGAAGTTCCAGAGCAGTTAACAACTTTAACAGCCTCTTTAGTGTTTTCTGCAGTCGGTGTAGTCGTTTTGACATTGTGTCCACACAGCACCACTATTGACAGTGAGAATGAGAACCTTCTGTATCTAAAGCCAAACTTTATGGTATAAATGCCCATTTTAACACTCACCTCCAGTGTCTCTTTATAGACAGCAGACCTTTACCACAGAACAACATCAGAGAAACCATGAAATCATTACTTCTCAGTAACACAAACCCTTAATCAGACAAGCAGCAGGCTGCCTCAGCTTCCCTCTATCACAGAGAGCTCCTCTCTACACAACATATAATGTGATCAAATGTGTTTATTATTGTTTACACACATCTCAAAGCCTGCAAGGGGCTTTACGCTGCGGGTACATCCAGAAGAATTCAAGGCTCGGGTTCTACTGACAGTAAAATGAAGTGCGGCAGCTGGGGCAATATGGAATATAAATTAGCTTATTTTACACCGCAGAGTCGTAGAAAGCGACACACAGATTTCTTACTCTGCAATAAATCATTTCTATTTAGACAGCCGTGTGCTCTTAGGGCATTGTTTAATATTATCTGCATTGGGGGAAGGAGAGTAAATTGTTTACATTGGGGCTGCAGCTAAACACAGCAATGATGTGAAAAGAGATGGAATACATTTAACTTATTAACAATAATGAACTTGAGGATTGAAAAACATGCGTGTGCTGACAGACTTATGATAAATCATACGTGATAAGAGAACGACGGATTGAGGGAGAAAATGAAACGAAGAGATAATATGGACGTTTTGGGGGTGGATAAGAGAGAGAGAGAGAGAGAGGGATGGTCAGAAAAAGAATGGAAAAGAATGGTGGGGGTGTAATAAAAAAGTGGAGAAATCCCAGACAAGCAGTTAATGGGCAAGAGTGATTTTTCTGGACTGGCCTTCTGGTCCCTTCTTGGTGCTTCAGTGAAATAACAGTGAAATACAATCTGCATGTCATAGGTTGTCTAGACAGACTGTACTGTATTGAAGAGGGTCATTTCTATACGCAGCAGAAGCCAAAGGATGATTTTAGGATACTTTGCTTTCTTCATCGAGTTCTGATCTACCTAAAATTTAACCCGGTTGTAAAGAGAACAGGCAGATTGTTGAGTCTGCTGTTTTATACATAAATACACACACACACACACACACACCACTGTAACACTCAATAAAAATAAAGAGGTGGAGAAAGAGAGAAAAAAAATCACATATCACAGAAGTGTGAGATTAAATTTGCACCATCAGACATGTGTGATGTAGAAGTTGGCATGAAAGTAACTGTTCCCTGAGGAGAGGGAGCCAATATCATTAAGATTTACCCAGCAGGAGGACTCACCTCTCCCTCAGAGTTTACTGCTGTAAATAAGATGTGTTTCAGACGCTGTACAAGTGCAAGAAAAACTGAAACATAAGAATGAATTTCTATATTCCAGCTGGAAAGTGCTGATTTTTACAGAAGCTGTTAAAAGAATGATGAATAAATCAGCCTTTTAAAACCTGGATATGTAAACAGTTCCACTCTGTTCATCAACAAATGAATCATAAATGGGTGGCGGACAGATAACACTTTTCAGTAACGTGATAAAAGCTGGTTTCATCTGAATTAATAGTAACCAGTTACCTTAACTATTAAATCATATTTTTATTTATGGATAAATAGTTTATATACACACAGAAGATGTGGGCCTAAATGTATCAGGTCTTATTAAATACTGAGATAATGGGAATAAAATACAAACAATGTTTTATGAAATGAAGGATATTTGGTTTTAGAAACTTTAACCTGTATTGTGTGATTCACAGAGGCTGTACTAATTAAATCTTCATATAAGAGGAGATTTTTTTTTTTATGAAACATCAGTATAAAAATTTTAATCTTTTAAACAAAGGCAATCGTCGTGCAGATGGAAGCTATAACTTTTTGAAAAGAAATAAGACTGTTAATTTAGCCGGCAATAAAAACCAAAGGGCTTAGAAAAATGGATTTTTTCCAGGACATTAATCATGAAAATTTAATGGATATCAAATATTTAATACAGTGGAATGTACAACTTGTATTACTATGGCCCTCCTCAAATCGATCATGTCGGGAAAATCCATAATTAAAATTATGCTAGCGGGTGCAAATCATTAACATTGGGCTTTTCTCCTTCCTGTGGAAGAATGAAATGTACCAGAGGCCGCTGATGTATAGCCTATTAGAGGAAATGATAAATGATTACTCTCCTTACAAAAATGACTACTTAATTATATTGGAGTTATTGAAAGTGTGTAATATATCTGGAGACACTGGGCGCAAAAATTGCTATTAAAAAATAAAAGTTAATCAAGGTTGGGCACTTGTAATAATGTTCTTACCCAGCAAATTTAATTTTGTTATACTAAAAGGAATAGCCGCAACATGCCTTTTTTATTTTAGTTACGGTTTAGGAGTTAAGGATGTTTAATTTCCTTTTTGCATCTTATACTTGTGCCAGACTAAAGTAAAAAAATGATTTTTTATGAAAGTAATATATTTGTTAGAATGCTGAAGGGCTTGTCAGAGCTGATAGAGTAGTTTTGAAACTGTAACCTGATCCAATCGTAATTTAATCTTAATATTTCGTTTAGTTAATGTCTGTAGTATTTATGCATTATGGTTCAACTGAGCATAGCTTTATGTTTTTTTGTGTGTTAAAGCTTGTAGTTGCAGTGGAAGGGCGTGTCCTTTATTTTAAATAGCCTTTTGTTAACATCACAACTGCCAACATTATAAGTATGTGGTATTGGGGGAGGTACGTTGTAATTTCAGAAAGATTTTTTATTGGACAACATGATTGAGTGCAGTATGAGTCATCAATATTTTGATTTGTATTCCCAGAAGATCGAGACCGCTGATTGTAAATGCATGTACTGCGGCTACCAAAAGTGAACTGTGTCAATGTTGGGGAGTACACTAGCATATAGATGACTTTAAAGATAGCAGACATGGAAATAACATTCAGTTAGCCCGAAGAATGTCTTCTATGGCCTTAAATTAGAGGTACCAGATGCTGCAGGTGTGTCCCATAGAAATATAATTGCAGCTGGCATGTGTTACTGGTGTGCTGCATAAAGAACCAAGATTTTATTGCTTACATTGTCTGATTTGGAGTGTGTGCAGCACTGTGTGTGTTAGTAAAATGTACAGTAAATAACAGCTGGGTATAAGTTCTTATTGCCCAAAGTGTATAAATCAAAAACAGATTATCTAATAAACCGATTATATGTATGTATATATTATACTGTGATGGGACATGACTGATTTATAAACCAAACCTATCATACCAATCATATTATTATGATTAATATTTACACCTGATTTGTTAAACACAACGTGTCCTTGGTTTGAAGTTCAATAGAATTATCTATAGGTCGGTGAGGGACACTTACACTTTTAAATATCATCAGAACTGTGTCATCTCAATATTGATGTAATCAGTATTACACTTTTTACTTAAAAAATACTTTTACTTGACTTTTTTGTGTTGCAGTTGATGCAGTTTATTGCGTGTCAGGACTCAAAAATGTTTTCTGAAACTCACCAAAGATGTGTCTACCTGAGGCCAAAATCCTATTTTTCTTGCCATAACTGCTTCTAATGAGGTCTTGTTGAAATGAACCTTGCTGCTCATGTGTGTAGATTAATGTTAGGGCTCTTATTTGACACTCTGACAGCTCTGACTCTGAATGTTGTATAAATGTTTATGTTACGCTCCCTGTACACACAGCTGCTCATGCAGCTCTGTATTAATAATGAAAGGATGCCAACTGCCTGTTAGACAGGGCTAATGTTAGGTGTCATACAGAGCTCAGTGGAGACTAAAGTTCTAAATGTGTGCTTGGGAGAAGCTTGATTGTTCTGTCCTGTCAATCATTATGACATATATGAGCATTCTGCCTATCACCAGTGGCAGTTCTCTCTTAACTCCTCCTCTTTTCCAGTGTGCCTCATGTTATCCAATTCCAGGTAGATTAGCTGGAAGCTTGAGCTGAGTCTTGGGATCGAGCCTTTCCTTTAAAGCAGCAAGCCAAATTCATTTAGCATTAGATAGGCAGGTGAACTCGTGAATATAATGTTTATGTTGTTTTAACCCCCTCCTTAAGGACCTTGGGGCCAGTTGTGGCCTGCTGGTTAGAGGGTCGAACTTGTAACCAGAAGGTTGCTGGTTCAAGTCCCAGTGCCAGCAGGAAGTAACTAAGGTGCCCTTGAGAACGTCACCTTACCCCTAATTGCTCCCAAGTTCTGCCCACTGCTCTGTGTGTGTGTTCACAGTTTGTAGTGTGTGTGTGTGTGTGTGTGTGTGTGTGTGTGTGTGTGTGTGTGTGTGTGTGTGTGTTCAAAATGTACTAGTCCAGTGTGTGTGCACTAACTGGATGAGGTAAACACAGAGGTCAAATTCACTATATGGGTCCCTATGCTTGTCCTGCCTGTCACCTCATTGGATAAAAACATGAAGAGTTGGAGAACTTCTTGCTTTTCTTGTGTTTTAGATTCTTGAATAATCTGTGTAATCAGACTGTAACTGGCACATTCAGATCTGTGGGTATGTGTTGCTCTGCAGTATTGCACA
>JAZGTK010003699.1:0-26597 GCA_036877625.1 Ambastaia sidthimunki
TTCCCAAATGTGGTTAAACTGACATAAATGAAATGGTAACGTGATGACTGGTACAATTACTGTTTCTTAACATTACTTAAAATAACTGTTGTAAAAAAAATAATCTTGCTAACTTATTTCTACATAGGCTAGAATATTAGTTACTAACTTAAACATGAGACAGGGAGACTCGCAGAGCGTCTAACCATAACTCACTGATCTGCCTGCGTTTACACGCTCTTGAGGGGCGAATGAATCATTTATTGATGTAAAACACTTCAATAGAGTTATGCGCCTGTTGTCAGTGTCTTTCCTCTTTGCTCCGTGATGTTTTCTTTCACAGAGTGGCACTGAATGCGTAAGATGTTGCAGCTCTGCATATAAACAGCTGTATACAGCGGAAGCGTGCAAGTCTCTTCAAACAACCCAGCAAGTTACCAAGCAGATTTAACCCAACAACTGGGAAACTAAAGCTACCCATAAAGCGTGTAAAATTTGATTAAAAAAATAACCCAGCAAATATACCCGACCTGCTCAACCCAGCATTAAGGGTTAACAAATATTCCAGCAGTTTTTAGAGTGAACTGAGATTTTAAGGAGAAAACGTTTTTTCTTTACTATGGGTTGCTTCTGCAATAACTGTAGTGAGAGTACAGTAAACTAATAACACTGGAAGGAAAAGAAACACATGACAGCCTTTAAATGAACTAAAGCAGTGACCAAGGAGAAAAGAAGATAAATGGAGGAAAAGGAAAATAGGATACACAAAATGAAAGAAAAAGACAAATTGTGAGAGAACTGGAACCAATAGTAAGGAAGTTTAAACTAGAATCTCTGTTACATGCAGTTCATCACTCAAGAGATGATGTCAAGATTTCTCTGCCAGCTGTTTTTTTCTCTTTCTCAGATCATTTTAGGTTTCTCTGTCTCTTTAAAGTGTAGGATATTTGGGACTGGATAGCCATTCTCAAACAGACCTAGAGAATTGCCTGCAGTTCACACAAACACACACAGAGAGCAAATAGTGGAGACATTACAAGCATGACAACAACTCTGGGGGTCTTGGCAGACACAGCACTGCTTCAGACAAGACCTATAGTTAAGCAACAGGGGTCTGCAAAGTCCTCCTCATAGCAATGAGAAACAGCAGGCAGATTATTACACATATAGCTTTAACTGAGACCCTTGGTTTCTTTGGACCATTTTAACTAGGCATATATAATTATTATTGTCTATAATATATGTATGTGTGTATTTATACATACATATATTAAAATGCCATATATATATATTTACTTTGACTGGATGTGCCCACAGCTCTCTCCCGCTGGTAAATGATATTGTAGGAGCTTCTGTCAAAAAACAAGCTCATAATTTGCCCAAGGGCTGCCCCATGGCACTATTCTAATCAAGTTCAGCTTGTGATGCACAATAAGTGTCTTCTAACTCAGAGAGAGGGGGAACCTGACAGAAAGCAAGAGAGAGAATGAGATGGTAAGCCCATGGCTCACATAATAAGATGAACTCAGGATGCTGACCGCCCTGCCTGAGTAATAGAATCAGTTGTTAATCCCTGCCTCAATGGAAAGCAGCAATGAAATCATAAAGAACATAGAATCTACAGCTTCAGGCTCTTTTTCATATCAATGAAGATGATAAATAGTTTATTTTCATATTTAGGCTATAGACCTAAGCTTTCATATTAGGCTGATTTCATTTCTGTTTTACTTAGTATTGAAGTAACTAACATAGCAACAAAGCTAACTAAATATAATACATTTAGACCAGACCAGACCCATTGTGATTTTGTCTAATTGATAAAAAGCTAAATTCATCTCCTGTCTTTCTGTTTATTTATAACACTGTCTTTCTGTTCATGCTTTAGCTTACTGATATGCTATAGCAGGGCACAGCTCAGAATATAGAAGATATGATATAAATATATGAAATGGCAATATATTAAAAAATATTGCTCATCACCCGTCTGCTGGTAGGTGTTCTCAACCTAGCATCCTGATTATGTTTTGAAGTGTGAACACACACACAAACAAGCAAACACACACACACAAACACACACAGAGACAAACACACACACACAGGCATTTCAAAAAACGAAGAACATACATTGTAATCAGGTCACAATTATATAAGGTAAAATGGATGCAAAGAGATACACACATATCATGGCATTAGACCCACAGTTCCTTCTTTCATTGTGAAAGAGGAGGACTGGACAGAAAGACAGAGAGATGCTGCTTTGGTTTTTGCTGGCACTTTAAAAGAGATTATTGATGAATGTGCACCCCAGGCTTCCTCTTTAAGAATCATTCTATGTTGAAAATGTTGTGGAATAGAACAGAGCTTATAAAACTAAAAAAAATCAATAGTGAATTATTACAAAGGGCCAACAAGAACTGGCCAGTGTAAATATCTCTTCTATGATACAAACCTTAAATACGTTTTCTATGACTGCTGAGAAAGAGGAAAGTTGAACAGAATAAAGAAAGCCACAGGGTTCACATACACATAATGTCCACCCCTTACACATCATCACAAAATGTCCTTGTTGTGTAGACGTTTAAAAATCTTTATTAAAGGAACATTAGGTTAATTGTAAACTCATCGGATGCCCACAGCGAAATTATTTAATGGAGTGGCACTAAATTATATCTCCATTTAAGTCATTCTTCATCCTTTCACTAAAAGCTACTGTAAAAATTATTCATAATTTTAACAGATATTAATGTAAAGATGCTACATTTTTATTTTCCATAGTTTTTAACTGCAAAAGATATTTACCTTGTTTTGTATTTTTAGATAGACAGATTTTCTTCTGTCAACCACAGCTGACAGCTTTTTATTGTTTAAACAACAGCTTTTTTACATTGTTTGTTTGGCATTTTCTTATTTTAAGGTGTTTTGTAATGTCAAGCATAATATATAGACCAAATCAGTCCAATACCTTTCTTTTGAACCATTTAAAGAAGATTTTTGTTGTCACTGTCAGAAAAAATATAGGCAAAAGGTTATTAAAATTATATGATAAAAATATTTATAAGCGCATAGTGATCAGACAGCATCACGTTACTCAAGGGACTGGGAATAATTTAATTTCAATTACCAGCAAATATAGATAAAACGCACAAAGAATTTATATATTGAAATAATGATAATGCTGTTTAATTAATATGTAAATAAGTCTGTGGTCAGGGTATTAATTGTGTGTATAACAGCAGTTTTAGGAGAGTAGAGGAGCAATATGATGGCTTCGGAAACATTGCCAGGAGAGCTATTACCAGAAAGTGACATACGTAAGACTGATATCGCGTTTTCAGCAATATACCAGAAAATGCTTCAGTTTAGGGGGTGCCAAACTACAGTATAAATCCTGCTACAGTACCAGGAAGTCTAAAGTTGAGTGGATATTGTGATGGTATTAGACTAGATTTGCTGGAAATCACAAATGGAAAACTGGGGCTCTGAAATGTACTTAATGGAAAATTTGGAGGATTAGGCTCAGCCATTGTACATCCCGTGTCCGTGGCTTCATAAACCTATTATTGATACTCTAACCATATGTGGCCACCTCAGCAAGAAGTCTAATATAGAATTTACTGCTGACCAGTAAAGTCAAACTAGGATACGTTTAGATATGGCAGAATGTTATTAAAAGGTTTCCAAACTATTTTACAAGTTGCATAACATCTTGAAACACCATTTGTTCTTAAGATGTCACCATATCCCTCATGACAAGTTTTTTTTAATAAAATGAATGAGTTTCTGTTGTGTATGTTTATATATTCTTGAAAATTTCACTACACCTGATTCCAATACCATAACTGATGTTATCTTATCATTTTATAACTGACTTATTTTTTAATAAAAGATGGGACAAAAAGCAGGAAATTAGCAGAAGCGTTAGTTAACTACTGGAATTTAAGATCTGGAATGTAAAGAGCCAGAGATTATAGGCCCTTGTCTTCGGCAGAAATGAAAGACAAATGCTAGCTCACTCAAGCATTTATTTTCAGCATAGCTTACATCAGCAATCAAAAGTGACAGATGTAACGCTCAGCTTGAGGAACACCCACTGACAATGACACATGGACTCAATAACAAGCCTAATAAACTGTCAGAAAGAATGCAGCTTAAAAATAATGCAGTAACATCAGAAGGATGATGTTTATTCACGTAATACATCAAAATCCCATGCAATCACTCACTGAATGTCTCAATTTAAAGAGAAAGGTGTTGATGAGATACAGCTGTGAAAGTGACACCTGGAAATGACAGATTTGTTACTCTAGTTTGTAGACTGAGGGCTTGGCTGGTAAGTGTGGTGCTAGTTATATATATATCGTCATTAAACACCAATTCTATCTTCAAAATCTGTTAAAACTTGAAACTTATATTTTATGGCATAAAATTACTCTCATTTTATGGCATGAAATTATTTCAGAAAAATACCTTTAGGTCTCGTGAGCAATTAAAGAGCAACCACTAAGCAATACATTTTTCCTCTGGGCATAACTGTTGTATTTTGGTGGTTGTATTTTTGGTATAAAACAACACACTGCAACTCAGAAGAATATTGCTTCATTGTTTCATTCCATGTGTGAACGCACATCAAAGTTCTGACTATTACAGAGATAAAACCAGTACAAGGGAAAGGAAACATTTCCAATTATTACCTGAAGAAATTAATCTATCATTCCATGGTGAGCTGCCCTTGGACTGAGGACTGCAAAAGAGCAAAATGACTATTATTCCTGGCAGTTCCTCTGGAGACACGTCACCACCGCCCATTATCCCGCTTGAATTCTGTGGCTGATGAGCACCGGTGTCGTGGAGATGTGTTTAGTGGCGTCCCAGCGTTGCCAAGAGGAAACTGCTGAAAGACAGTCTGAGATAAAGGTGAAGGACAGACACACTTCCTGGCCTTGGAGACAGCAGATCAAGACAGAAAGAATGAGTGGAGGCACTGAATACAACTTCTTTCCTCCCCAATTCAAATGATGATACTTTTAGTCTTACAACAACAATTTTCTTTTTACTAAGAGAGATTCATTAGTGAAGACCCAGTTAAAGTTGTATAAAAACAAGATTAATCAGATGCGGTTGTAATGAAAACATTAATACAATACTTCACTCAAAACATAAAACTGTCACTGTTTATTAATTATTATATTGTCCCAAACCTGTTTGATCTATTTCTTTCTTCCCTGAGTTAACTATTCCTTTAAATCTGTGTTCAATAGTGAAGGGAATATGGATACAATGAAATAACCCTCATCATCAATGCACATTTAAAGTCATTCAGGCATTTGCATTTAAACTGTTGCAGAGATCAGTGTGTTTTGCTGAGTCCTTCTGTGCTAATGAGAAGCAAACTTTTATCTCTTAATTTGTTTACTGGGCTTGTCTGTGTATGCTTTCTCAATGAGACAGTTGGAGGTGGCGCAGAATGGAAAGACACTGGCTCTTGTGTAAATATGTATGCCCTGTCAACATTTGTTTATGTGGTAATTGATTAGTCTAGCTGCAGCACATTGGCTGTGTCAGTACACCACATTCAACAACACTTACTCTATTTGGCTGGATTCAGTGAGGCAAACAAATAGTGATGTCCAGTGGTGCTTTAGAGAACACAATAGACATTGATAGCAGTATAATGCTATCCTAACAAGTTCCTGTGGTTCAGCTGGTAGAGCATGACGCTAGCAACGCCAAGGTCATGAGTTTGTTTCCCGGGGAACGCACAAGTTGATACAATGTATACCTTGAATGCACTATAAGTCAGTTTAAATAAAGGCTGTGAGGTGTGACAAGAGGGACCACTAAGGATCTCTATAGTATAAACCTCTATTTATTTTGCCTAGCAAAAAGAAGGCTGTGAGAATTTTAATTATGGCCTCCATACATTAAAATGTTCCAACAATCTGTGGAATAACTACAACTTCTAATATGGCTTGATCATCATCACTGTTCATTAATAAAACTGAATTCAGAGCAAAGAGGTTACAGGGTTTATATAAGCACAGAAAGAAATGAATCATAATCAAATCACAGGTTAAAAATATAATCAAATAAATATATCCTTTACAGGACTTCTTGATGGTGTCCCAGAAAACAATGTTTTAGCCAACAGTGATAATATTATTCTTTCCCCCAAACTTTTTACAAAGATGTATCTCTCCAAACAAACTTTGTACAAACCAACACTCTTACACTGAGCAGATTATCTGACAAAATTATAAGTTTTTGAATAAAATACTCACTACTAATAAGTAGAGTGTGCATTAAGTGAATGTGTTTTGTATTATAGAGAATTTGAGTCTTTCTACACACAGTCAGTGTTTGCATTTATTCTTGCTAGTAAGCGCAAAACCTTCAAACCGCACATTTCACATTCATTTTTATGAACATTGCCATTCCAAAAAATTACATGTGCAGATGTGACAGATAATGTAAAGTGGGTCCAGTCTTTAGTAAATGACCAACATATGATGCACACATTCACACAAAAAAATATTGTTTAGGCCATTTATTTTGACACTAGCATGTGCAGTTTATACACTACATTACACACGTTAATTTTTGTCTATGAGACACATATGAACTCATTGAGTGTCATTGTAGTCTTTAATTAAAGAAAGATTTATGTAACCCAGTTTGGAAACTGCTCTTAGGCAGATATTGCTAACTTTATGGTCAGTTTAAAGTTTTTAAATTTAAACAAATTGGAGACGTTTAACAGGTAACCCACGTCCAAACAGTTCTGTAACAAAGAGTGAAAATGTCTTTCATGTCTTTTTTCCCACATATAGCAGGAGATAAAGTGCAAAGGAGCAATAAATGGCATTAGGTTGTTTAACTTAGTCAAACGCTGTTTTGAAATGCATGACTGCCTCATAGATAATTATGTGACTGGTTATGAAACTAAAATGATATATTATGTGGGGCGTTTCTATTACACTTCGTTTATCTCTGCCTTTGCAAGACGTTGTAAAGTCTATGCAATACTTTAATATTTTCCTAATATTTTAAAAGGCCTTCGGTGTTAAGCTACTTTCATTTGATTTAATGACACCTTAACATTTGTTAGCAATTTACCCCAATGCTTTGTACCAGCAGTGAATACCTGCTGAAACACATTCTATGAAGCGCTTATGTCTTATTGAGCAAGTAACACTGACAGCATAAAAGAAAGGTCACTAAACTAAAGAAAGACTTTTATTCAGAGTATCTAAGAGGAAGATATATAAAAAGTAGACACATGAAATATGAATGCCAGTGATGGACGTGGAAAATTGCTTTTGTTGTCTTCTGGAGTGTGATTTCTACAGGTCAGAGTAAAGTGTAAAGATTTTTAGTGTTGTTTCAAAACACATTTTCATTTATTTATTCAATCATTTATTTGAGTAGGAAGCTAATTGTTTCTCTATTTAGGTCATTGCTCTGAGCTGTGAAATCTTTCCCAGTAAAGCAATTTCAAAACAGACAAGGTGCAAGCCATCCAGCAGTAACATCATAGACCCCGTTTACACTTGCTATTAGAATCAATTTCGAGCAATTGCATTTCAAGTTAACAGCACAAAATTCAGGGTCTAGATCATGTTGTGTTTGGATAACTTAAACAACAATCATAAGTGTTCACAGGTGATGCATTTGAGTAGCAAACTATCTCAACTGGTCACTTATGATCCGATTACTTGAGTTGTATCCTAATACTAAATGTAAACAAAGCCAAATGCATGCCGGCTAGTGCACATGCAAAATAATGCTTCAATAACATCTGATGTCCATCGTGCCCTGCTGATGTACAGCATGCTCCACCTTTCCTTGCAGATCGGGATGACAAAATGAGAGTGAGTGGTCATTTTTTCTCCTCCATTTTTCTCCCTAAAGGATTTAGTTTTTGACATTGTGTCTGGAGTCAGTGACTTCAGAACTGGGCCCTGAGAGGTGGAAGACCATCTGCTCCTGTGTCATTTCGACTCCTTACTTTTGCTGGCATTTTTCCCATGCTTTGTTGTTTTGCACTTGTAGGAATGACTTGTTGGTGGTGTTCTGATATGTTTAATTGTGTTTAGTCTGTGTTTAATGGCCTGTAATCAGGGAGGATCTCAAAATGTGTGTGTGGTGGGTGGCAAATTAAAAATGTTTCATGAATATTAATCAGATAATGTGATGTCAACGGAAACTCTAAACAAATATATAAACATTGTTTAAACATTACAAATATAAACATTATTTCCCTTAAACTTTGTGGGGGTATCAACTTTATATACTGCAATTATAATTGTTTCTATGGCACTACCTGTAATCTCGTTTAAAGTTTTACATTCTTGTTTAATAGTTCTTTTAAGTATGTAATGCATAAGGTTGGAAGCCATCTTTTTTTAACAGCTCTGATATGTTCCAGTAAGCATTACAGATATTATATCCAAAGAAAAGGAAAGAAAGATCAAACTGTCCTAATGGCTTGAAACAGCTCCCCAGAAAGCAAGGTGCAGCTGAGCTCTTTTTCCATTAGGGAGCTGGACGATTCCCATGTTTCCACTTAAGGGATGTGCTGTAAATGTCATGTTCCTTCTTGTTCTGCCACATGAAGAACAAAACATGTTCAATTCAGTTATGAGGAATGAAATAAATAATAGAGGGGATCTGGGAGCCATTATTAAAGGGGTACTGGTATTTTGCCTGGGGTGAAACGTGTGTATGTCATAAAGGTTACTCTGTAGTGAGGTAAACAGGAGCCAATAACATTCAGAATTGATCCAGACTTTATGTAACTGTGATTTTCTCAACGCTAGCGTGGCAGATTAACGTTGCAGTGATAATGGCCTCGTAACATCGCTGTTAGTAATACTATTATAGGCTCATAAAATGAAACTCAATAAACAAGAGAAGACTAGGAAGTCTTTAGTGAAGATATTGTGAGATTTAAATTACAATTAAAATCAACTTAAACGTTATGTTTAAAGCAGATGAATCATTTTTAATTATGTGGAATTTTAGCATGCATAAAAATGCAGTTGATTAGCCCTGGTAATGATGCATTGTATTTTCTTCATTGTCTCCTGCGTCCACTTCTTTCTACACTCTCTGCCAGTAGATTAGCCTGCAGTCTATAATAAAAATATTTCCCCGTTCAGTTGCCTCAGCTGTGGATCTGTCTGCTTGCTTTTAATCTTACTGTAAGTCACCAGCTTTGAAAATGCCTGATTTTGAACAAAGAACGTTTTCATTTAATTCTACCACACTGACAAGGATTTTAAGGCAACATGGAGTAAACAGATAGGCTGATGATAGAGACACAGCAGCCTTCAGCCATTAGAATTCAAACTCCAGCACAGTTCTGTCTAAATTCCAGCTCATTATCCATAACTAGAAGGCTCATGTAGAAGGATGAGGCTCGGACTTCTGGGAGTGAGTGGGGAAATGGGAAAGAGAGGGGTAGAGATACTCCAGACTGACAAAATTGAAGTATGGTTTGTAATTGTTTTTACAGCCTAGAGGAGGATTGTGTCAATGTCAAGAGCAAAAATGATGACAGAGCAATAGTTGCACAGTGGATGTGATAGGTGGACAGGGATAAAGAAAGACTTTAAGACACAAAGAATCATTTTAGCAACATGGAGGGAGGATTTAGTATTACCTCAGCCACATTCTGCTTGCTAAGCAAGCATCACTACTACTGTTGTTCATAGGATTTGGTATTTGAAGACATCCTCTAACCCTATCTATTAACCTCTGTGTGTAACTGTATAGCTTGTTCTGCACTGTCTGATTGCTGTGTTTCTCTAGCTTAACCACTACAGCATGGCACAAAAGGGAGCAGTTATGACCTACTGATTAGAGAGTTGGATTTGTAAACAGAAGGTTGCTGGTTCGATTCTGGCAGGTAACAACAGAGGTGCCCTTGAGCAAGGCACCTTATCTTACCTCTCTGAATGCTGCAGTGCTTATGGTGTTCACTACTCTAAGTATACACCAACTGAATGGGTTAAATGCAGAGGACTCAAATTTTGAGCATGGCTCACGATACTTCACGAATAAGTCACTTCAGAATTTCATGTTCATGAGGAATGTAAAGGTCAGACAATTCATGTACTATAAAATGTATAGTTGAATGCACTGTGAGTCACATTGGATAAGTGTCTATCTAATGTGTAAATATAAAAAGTATCAGACTAACACTAAGGGAGTTGAAATATTTAGTAGGTGGAATATCATACAAACTTAGGGGTGAGTTTTTGACATAAAAAAGCTTTTTTTGAAGCAACTGCCCATAAAAGCCTCAGAAACCACCCAAAAGACTTTGACAAATGTATAGCAATGGTAATGGTAATATCTTCAGTAAATTCAGTCTACAGCAAATTACTTTTATCTAAGCAACAAGTTACTATTTCCATCATTCTACTCAAAGCAATTCTGCATTTGTGAGCAGCCTCATAAAATAACTTTATTATTTAAAATAAGGGAATAACTTTACTGTTAAATTCTTTTGAAGTTATATTGCCTCACATTTGAAATACATTAGTATCTCATTCTTCTTATTATAGATCATTGACTACCTGATGAAAACTGTTTAAGTAACAATTTACTTGTCTAACAGCTAACAGTGAAAGAAAGAAAACTTTCTGATCAGAATTTTACTTGACTTAAAATACCTATATTATGCATATTGTCCAACCCTTGTAGAAACTGCCTATCAAGTAGAATGTTAGAAAGGGTCAGGTTAGAAAGATCTCCAACCTGACCCTGATTTTTGCATTAGGTTTAGGATTAGGTTTAAGGATGCTGTTCTAAAAGCAACAAAGGATGTTCATGTTCTGCTTTTGTAAATCACAATGTGCAAAAGTGCGCTTGAATCTTTTTAGGTTGACTGCAAAAAATAAATGATCAGACTTTACTTAATGTGAAAGATCATTTCAGGTGCCGTTAATTTCATTTCGTAAATGAAAACTACAGATAATGGTGAATCTGTTCATATACAAATTACAAATACAAACACAGTGCCTTTTTCTCCTGACTCAGGTCAATAAAACAGGTCAATAAAATTCCATGTTTATATTTCTCTCTGCCAGGTGGTGAAATTAATTACCCTGAAAAATTAACAGTGTTGTAACGTCACTTGGTTTGAAGAACTGCAGGGGGGCTATGTAAATATTGTCAGCAACAAGATGGCTCCTCCAAGCCTGCAAAGCTTTCCTTTAACACTCAACATTAGCTCTGCCACAGCTGATGTCATGGCATAGGAACTCATTCTTTTTGAAAAGCTTTTGATGGTGTTAAAACACAAAACCATTTCAATCTTTTTTCCTCTCAGGTAGCCATTATATTCCAGAAGACTCTACCTAAGAAGTAGTGTTCTGCACTGCCAGGCGATTTCTACCCCATTTACAGTGCTTTTATGTTCCCCCTCCCCATTCCGATGTTCTGATTTCACACCCGCTGTTTTCTGCATGCTGTTTCACTGAAGATGGTGGAGAACCCACTTTCTGTCAGAATACTGTGGCACTGTATTGGTAAACCTGATAATGAATCTTATCCAAATAATTATTAAAATGCTAATAATAATGGTTTCTGAATGCTTGTTGTGTGAGTTTTCCGTGACAGTTTTCCAGTTGCAGCAGCTTTGTTGAGGTGGATTGCTGAGCTTCCGTGCTGTTCACTTGTATTAGGTAGTGTCATATATAATGACAACCAGGCTAAATCTGTCTAGAGCAGTAGGATTTAATAGAAGCCAACCGGTGGATCATCACGACACACTTCATACACTCCTGCAACAGGGAAGAGCGGCGAGAGGACAGTGGAGTCTCTCTACAATGCAATCAGGCCTGCAGTTGGCCTGGGGGGACCCGGGGTCTTGTTGATTTCGTCTGTTTTTCCCTGTGATGTATGTACCATAAGGTGTGGCTCCCCACAGGACAGTGTTTCGGGACCTGCTGAAATGTTTGATTGTAAAGCCTGAAGGCAAAAGGGAAGCCATTTCATGGTTCTCAAGCTTAAATGTGAAAGTAATACTGAGTGTATGTTATATTGGGCCTCTCTGGACTGCAGGACTTCTCTGATTAAACTTATCACATTAAGTTATTTTACTGACGTCTGGTATGTGCGGAAAAAAAAGATTAAACGTTGCAACCACAAAGACGGTTGATGCATACCAAAAAGCTAAATCAAAAAGCTGTATTTATATGGATGGATATAAAAGAGCGAGTGGCGATTTGTCTGGACATAAGCCAAACCTCAGAGACAAGATGGACTCACTCAAGGGAGCATGAGGCCTTTTTTAAAGTTTTTTCCATTGGAGTGACATTGAAATGTCATTATGCCCATTTTTTCCTATCCACAATGCTGAATGTGCCATTACATTGGCTTTGTTCTTGACGGGCACTTTCACTACAAAGGTTGGAAGCTGGACGTGGTAAGTGTTTTGATGAAAAGAAGAGATCTTGGTCGAGTCTAGTGATTCCCAGCCAAGGCTAGTTGAAAAGGCTTTATAAATCCTATAAAACTGAAAATAAAACATAAGGCTGTCAGTTGATTGAAGTAATGTACCACATGAATCCTTGACATTTCTCTTTTCTCATGACAGTTGTGGTCTACTGGTTAGTGAGTCTGGCTTGTAATCAGTAGGTTGCTGGTTTGATTCCAGTGCTGGCAGGTAACAACTGAAGTGACAAACAAGTTCAGGTGTCTCATTAACGGAAGACAATTGGTGAGTTTAATGTGACCCACTTAATTATCACTTCAATAATATTAGTGACAATGTTAAAGGATATGAAGTATAGAAGTTAGAATAGCACATTTCTGGCTACTTCATAGACAACCTGATGTGGCTAATGGGTGTAGACAAAGTACCGGAAAGTACCAAACTAGTATATATTTTTGGACGTGGTGTGCTATGGTATAAGTGTCTGGGAGTACCACACATATACCATGGTACATGAATTTCAATTGCTGGACCATAATATTACGCAAGCACTATGTAAGGGTACATTCATTACCCTTGGGGAATGGAAACTCTTGCCCTATCAGCACAAGCCAAATTCCTATTGTTCATGAAGACAAAGTACAGAGAGAGAGAAAGAGAGAAAGAGAGAGAGAGAGAAAGGTGCAGATGACGAAATTAAAGTTGTTTGGGTTAGTATGCACAATGGAATTGAGGGTGCTTTGTATTGGACAGATAGGGAAGAGGCCGGAGGCGAATTCTGCAGTGAGATTAACTTTTAGCCTTCCATCCTTTCTGACTGCATTGCTTTCAATTCTTGCATATAAACAGGCAATAAAAAGATTATAGTAGTCAAAGAGCTACTTTATACAAAATTGAAAATCCTGTCATCATTTACTCACTCATTTACAGAATTTTAATTTCGGGGTGAACTGTAACTTTTAGTATAGAATGCATTAAGCAAGCTGACAATAAGATGTTTTAGGCCTGTTTACTAAATATCAAACAAGATCAGTTGTGTGCAGAAAGAGGGAGAASTGTRAGAACTGTGTTTGTGTGTGTGTGTGTGTGTGTGTGTGTGTGTATGTGTGTGTTTRAAAGATCTCTGCATCACACCACTTGCCTAATGAGGTTTTTGACAACGGCCAGCTGTTCCTAGAGAGGTGAAGAGGGTATCATCTCCAGAACAGTCACACTTGCCCACTTTGTGCCAGCTTACCACAGACCAATTGACATCTGCCTCAATCTCTTCCCAGAAAAGCTGTAGGGAAAGACCAAAACCAATTAAAATCTGATCAATGGTCACATTCTTCATATACACAAGGAAATTTCTGTAGTACAGTGAGTAGTTTTTAAGTGAGTACTTAAAGCAAAGCTTGCTGTCTGTTGTCCTTTTTTACCAGTAAGCTCAGGCTCACAGAACCAGTTATTACAGGCTGTTCATGAAGGCTGAGCGTGACCCCTGTCTGAAGGTGAACGCCATTGGCTGCCCCACTGAAGTACATCACTACACTGCACACCACTTTCCATTACACAGCATGTGCTCTTTAGGAACTGCTTAAACACACAACACACACACACGCATAATGTAGCTCCATCTCACCCGAGTTGTATATCTTGTAACCCCTCAGCTTACATGCATACCACGTCCACAGAGCTGTTTAAAATACAGTCATCTTTCAAATCCACCAACCCACTAACACACTCACCACTTATAAACACAATCACATACAGGTCGCCGCAATGACACACTGAAGTGAGGCCTCGTCACCCCGAGTCTGTGTTCCTCAGAGAGCTAGCAGAGGGCCGTTTCCCTCATGGAGGACTATAATAAGTGTCAGCTTTGGCCACAGATGGGGTCAGGTCTTTATTTACAGATGAAAAAGAGGGAAATGATGGCTCACAGTTAACTTTGTAGGTCACACAGCAAACACACTGCAAAAATGGCAGTTTCACCACACTGGATTGTAAAATAGTTCTCTGGTTTTTGAGTTACTGAAATGAAGCATCCATGACCTAATAGATATTTGAGTATTGTTTTGGCAAACTTATTCGGGTCAGCTCTATTTTTTTCTATGGAAAGCCCACTTTTCATGAATAATCAATTTCCAAGAATTAAAGTCCTTAAATTTTTCTCATTGAATATACTACACTCAGAAATATGTCACCGTGACATTACATAAGAGAAGAAAGGCTGTAAAGTGGATTGTACACATGAGGAAGACATGAGGCTGCCATGTTGAGGTCATAAGACCATCCAAATACCCTTTTTTCTCTGTAACCCCTGTTATCAGACACATTCACTAACAATTAAAAATAATAACTCCTAATGGCAGCATAACAATAACTTTTTTAATAGCATCAATTTTGGTGTGATGATGCATTCATGCTCCATAGTCCAAGATGACTGCCAACAGCACAATGTAAACAAAAAACACTATTGGTGCACTTTTAAAAGATCCATTATATTTCAAATTACATTTTAAATGCCAGTGCATTTCCTCTCACTTTCTTTTATCGCCCTACACATTACTGATGCCCTAATGTGCTCATGAATCTTATATTCATATATCTGCTGAGTCTGTGTTTGGAATGCAAATGTAAAAATAAAAGCTGTCACCAGGTGGGAGGAACAATAAATCTATATCCACCCTCACCCAGATCATTAGGTGTAATATAATGTTATATGTCACTGGCATGTGTAGGGAGAACATTGATCAGGAAAACATTAGAATAAAAAACAGGATGTATTGCATTGTCATACATCCAAGATCTGAAATGTCAGTCTCCACACATGGAATGTGAAAATGACTCTGCTTTCGAAAGAACGTGCAAAATTAAACTTTAAATGGTCTGCAAGATGTTCTCACACAAGTGACTCCGCCACTTTTCTGGGCACCAGCAGATGTAACCTTTAAATATTCTTCAAGATGTTCGCACATAGTTATGACCTACTATCTAATCAGCATGTATTAACAGCGGCACACAAATACATCAATGCAGCACCCACATGGACACAAGTTCCCTCTTTCTGTGTCTCCTGTTTTTTCTTCCTCTATTGGCTGCCCAAATCAATTAGAATATCAATGCTAATAATCACATCATAGAGCAAATGAGTTAGTCATCAAACACTTTCTATCCGCATTGTCCTGAGAGCCGCGCTTTCTTTCTTTCGCTCACAAAAACGCACTCCCACACGGACACATCTGCGCACGAACGGGCTGCGTCGTGTTCATTTCATCCCTTTTATCTGCCTCCACCACTGCCCCTTATTCACAAACACATACAAACAACATACACCACTGCAGCTAACGCGATAGAAACCGACGCTCCCCTTTCCGAAAGCTCAAATCATCCACGCTTCATGCTAGCAGCCAGTTCAAACTCTCTTCTAACTCATTAAAGCTGATTTGGGATTATTTACATGCCGCTGGGAAGCGCGCATGGGTTGGACAAATACAGGGGTCAATATTTTGCAGACGTTCCAATTAATAAAACATACCATTCGAAATAACGCTACACCGCTATCTGCAGCAGGGAAGCAGACAGCCAGGCAGAGCGTAATTGGCAAGACAAAGAAACAAGACCCCTACTGTTCAGCACTGACATGTCTGTCACCGTAAAGCCGACTCGCTACAGCAGTACATGCTAGCTCGAATGAGCGCCGGCGAACTGAAATGTTCTTAGAAGCCAGTGGAGAAAGTGAAAGATAAAGAGAAATCATGTGAAAGAGGAAAAGAAAGAAGGAGAAAAACGAGGCAGAGATAAAAGCTGGGCGCATTAAAAGTGGTTCACTAAAGTGATAGGATGTCAAAAGGGAAACAATGCTTAGCTTCAGACATAAAACACAACTCCATGTGTACTTTAAGTCTAAGCAATAAAATAAATATATAAAAATGTAACATATAAAGATACTTGCTGCTTTTTACGATATCACAAAGCCTTCTCTTGTCCCTTGCTAAAATTAGCTGGTGTTGACAAGAGCCCCATGCATGGTGATAAAGCAGAATAATGCAAAGGGATTGCACAGATGAAAGAAAAAAGAGAGGCAGAGAGGAAGGAGAGGAAGATATCCAAGCAGACAGCAGAAAGTGTGTTTCGGGGCATATGTGTGTAGCATTTTAAACATGCATGTTTTGATAAAACAGTGTGGAGAAAGCTACTTTGGAAGCTACAAGATAATTTACAGTAGTTAAACTGCAGTAAAGCTATTTAAAAGGGCAATATCTTTGAATATCACATCATGTAATTTTGCAAGAATATTTATCTGGCACAAAACAATGACTTCAGTAAAGAGGAGAGTATAAACAACATTAATTTGTACAAAATATCACCTATTAAACTTGAAAACACCATAACCGAGTAAAAAAGTAATAAACAGCAGCCTAACTATTATATTTTATTATTTTATATTATACTATTCCATTATGTTGTACAATTGCTGCAATAAATATTACAGTATTGTTTTATATAACAAAGAAGTCATTAAAAATAATGAGATATCAGTATTATACACTTTTTTCAAAGGATACACTCAATCTCAAAGGATGAATTCTTGAATTCCACTATTTCAGATGGGTGTACAAGCTTAATAAGGGGGCAGAAACAATTGTCAGAATGAAGCAAAGAAGAGACACACATAAGAGAGAGAGAAAGAAAGAGAGAGAAAGAGAGAGAGAGAGTGTTTAACATGGAACTACTGCAGATGAGAGCTGCAGTATGAGGGGGTGGAAGTGTCAGTGCTTAAATGACTCTCATTTCCTTCTCACTGTTTACCTCCACCTCACTCTTCCACAACTTTACCCAACCTAGCAATACATTCACATATTTGTGGCAGTTACAAGACAGACACAGTGGGTGTGGCTTCAGACCTCACAGAGACATTTTGTTTTAAACAAAAAAAAATTTAGCCAGGAAAACTTCTACCAGAGTATCCAAAGAACAGCATTTTCTATAAGTGCTTAACTTTTCTGGGGCCAGTTGAGATATCCTGAGTTTACTGATCCAGGACACGTTTCCACGATTTACTACAAAAAAACAAAAACATTTAAAGCAGTTTCTCATTTTACAGTCTCAATACAAGCATAGATAAGGTTAATGGATAAAATTGTTTTTCTATTTTTCACATAAAGCTATTTTATGGCTTCAGAAAACTTTAAAATATAAGTCTAGAACAGAATATAAATCACAAGAACTAATTTTGTGGTGCTTTTTTTAATTTACTTTTAGAAAATGGTCAATATATAATGTTGTTGTTGTTTGGACAACAGCTGAATAAAGATATTGTCAAAACTTCTCCTGTTTGTTCCACAAAAAATAACAGCAGCATGAAATGCATAATTTTTGTGTCCTGTCCCTTTAATGGTCACATGTCATTAACTTCAGGTGCACCTCATAAAACACTGCAAGCCCTGTTCATTACTGTCTTCGCTCTCCTGCCCACTAAAGACAGCAGACTGGCTGCAGGGCACTATTTAAAAGGACAGGTGATGTTGACGTGGAGGAGGTTGTTGCTCTGTGACATTATGTGCAAACATTCCTATTATTAAATGCCATTTACACATAACACATTTTTATCCAAGGCAACCTACAAAGGTCAAATTTTACAACACTACAGTGAATCCTCTGAAGATGATTCAAGGTGATTAACATTTAAAATGCAGCCATATTTTTATTCAATTAATTAAACAATTAATTAAAAAATAAAACAAAACAATTGCATAAATAATAAAAATAAATTGTATTCAATAACACTGCACAAGCGAAGGAATCTATAGTAACAAATTACTGCTAAAATCCTGATTATGGTCAGAATAGGACAAAACTATTAGTGATTATTTAATGTGGCATAAGTTCACATATTGAAAGTATTCTTCTTTATAGAAAACTTGAAAACTCTCAATAGTAGAGAAACAAAAGGGCACCAGCAGATAGAAGGACATATCTAGATTTACTGGGCTCTGCTCTTGACAATGTGAATGATTCAGCACTGCTGTGGTCAGCAGAATATTTTGGATAAAGTAGATATTAAATATAAATAGAACCATATTTGGCACAAACACATCAGTGACTATTAAAACATTGATGTGATATATAATGGAAAAGTGAGGAGGATTTGAGGAGGAAAACGATTTTTTTCGCCAAAATGCCACATGAGGAGCAGTCACAATACACAATTCAAAAACTAAGATTTACAAAATGTTTCTAAAGAAAAGATGAGCAGGCTACCTAAAATGAGTTCTCTGAAGAGCGCAGGATAATGCTGTCTCATACATACAGGTTTGCTTCACCCTCTACAATGTTTCATGTCACTGCCACTTTATTTAAAATTGGAACGTGACCTTAGTTTCAAATTCAGGTGTAAACTGTTAGGACTGTTATGGCAAATCTATGAATGGACTTATTTTCTCATTTCTTTTTGGACCAACAGCACGAATCACATCCCCTTCCCGCAGTGCCCTTCAAGAGCACAAACACAGTATTTGGAATGCACCATGTATTCCAACTTTAATCAAACACCTGAATCAGCTAATCAAGGTCTTTGAGTTTACTTGAAATTTACAGTGCATGCAGGTGTTTCAGTGCCAGGTCGGAACTAAACTCTGCAGGGAAGCGGACCTCACAGAGCACAACTCAGGACCCCCGCTGTAGGTTAAATCAGACAAGATTAAAGCAAGCAAACTTGGTACTTAACTGGCTCTTCATAGGGCAAACATATATCCAGTCATGGTACATAGTTCCCTGACATTTAGAAGATGCTTCTATACAACGTGTCTTATGTTAGAAAAGTGCCATCTCAAAGGGCAAGGGGTGATAGAATAAAATCTCAGCAGCTCTCCAGTTTATGGTTCACCTATATCTCTGATTATTTCTGTAATCTTTGTGACCCTTAAAGTAACAGTTCATCTAAAAATTTTACATTCTGTCATTATTTACTCACCTTTATGTTGTTCCAAAGCCATATAACTTTTGACATGTTCTTTGCATGTAATCTTTCAATAAAAAAAGAGTGAGGTGCTGTCAACCTTCAAAATGTCAAATGTCATAAAAGCGTTTTTAATTTCTTTATACTCTATATTACAAGTCTTAATGTGATATCTTTGAAACAATATAAAGAACAGAGTGTGACTTAAGTAATGTATTAAATTAATTTAAAAACATGGGTTTGGAACATGAGGGTGAGTAAATTTGTTTAAAACCTACTTTATTTCTTTATTTCCAGAGAAATAAAGCCATCCGGTATAAGTGCTTCTCCTTTGGTCCAGTTCATCCAGTGATGCCACCTAACAATGCTTTGCAGACCAGTTTGATACACAAATGTAAGGCAGAGCAACTACTCATCCATCACTTTCCAAAGAATGAGAAACCCAGTAATACACATTATCTTCTCTGATTTTGTTGAAAGGATTGTGAGGATGAACAGTAAGGGCAGCGAGAGCATGGAAAAGCCTCTCTGCTCTAATGACACTGCTATTTGTATATATAGGGTATCCTTTCAGGGTATAATCTTGGTCATCATTGCTATACTGAATGAAAGATGGAATGTGTGAAAACTGGCCGATATCAAAGGGAACCAATTACAATACATTAAAGTATTTGATTTACCAACATCAAAGTACAAAAAAGACAGACACTTCTGCTTATAACTAACAATTATCTGACCTGGTGGCATAGTGTTTTTTATTTGTTTCCCATTTGTAGCTATACTGTTATGGTGATATTTTGTTAATGTAATCAAACAGTCCATCTGTTGAGCGTAACGTGACTCTCATTCAAATGTAATTCAAACCATCGGGGTGGATACAGACACTGAGGGCGATAAAACACTGAAAAAGAAAACCGCAAACCCATTTTAGTTTTACTTTTTGTTTTTGAAGTATAAACTACAGTATTCTTGGCTGCTGACAAAAAGCTTAAAAATAACTCTGGGATCTCAACAGATCTGACCTTTACTGCTGCTGTTCTTCCCAGCCCTGATCTAAACACTTCACTCAGTTGGTTAAATCAGACCCCTCCTGTCAAAGCATTAAAACCAAACATAATGCCAACTCTTATCTTGAGAGGTGAAATACCATCTCGAAATGCATCACAATCTGATCCCAAGCATCAGATGACCTGTCTTCAGATGTCCCTGAAGACGCAGGTGGACATCTTCAGTCCACCTTATTTTTCTCACCCACTCAGAATGAACTGACTCAACCTGATCAGAGAGTGAGCGTCATTCAGACAGGATGAGAGAACAGTGTGCCATTTGAAACGGACACACACTTACGCACCGCTTGCGTTTCTTTGACTGAAACCTCTAATCCATAGGGCTAGCTGTGTCCTGAAGCAGAAAAAAATGCTGTTATATCATGCTGGTACTTTGTTTATACTTCATTTCAAAGAGCAGGTTGTCTTTGAAGGCCCAGTGGAAAATCAATGGGCAGAATAATGATGCCAGCTTAGGCTGGCTTGGATCTGTGCTTAGCATTTAGTGTCATCCTAAACAGAGATTGGATGCTAGACCCCTTGCAAGGCCACAGCCCACACAAGTGATTTCAGTTAGTGACTGTCTTTCTCTCCATTTGTCCACAGGTAGCGACACTATATTCTAATTGTACACAATGGACTCATGCATGGGAGAATAGACTAAAACTGTGAAAGAAGTGTCAACACACAGACACACACCACACACTGGCAAATCCAGAATAAACAACTTTTTGGATCTAATGAGGTGCTTACAGGCCCATGGGCTTCCCTTAGTATGTAATTATGCCAGAGCGGAACTGTACTTACACCAAAGGGAGATGAAAGGATTTGTAAGGCTATGTAAATACAGAAAAAAGGGTGGCGTAAGCAATCAATAATTAATTTACTTTGAACAGTCAGGGGCAATTAACAGTCTTTCCCCCCATTACTGCCTAAAAGGCCACATTGCCTTCTTTACTCCATAATCTGATTGACCGTTGTGACTATCACAGATTACCAAACCACATAATCAATACAACAGGATGTGAACCACTCCCTGTAATTGAAATTAAATACCACAGATCGTCCAAAAAAGTGCAGAAGAAATTTGTTACACTGTACCACATACAGTACAGTGTTCATTTACAGCAAGTTTACAAAGAAAAAGAGGTTATGAACCTTTAAGAAAGAATGAGAAACTTGAATTGACAAGCAATTTAAAAATACTTCAGCTTTGAATGCTGCTGTCCTTAATAGAACAAAATATTTTGCTTCCTTAAAAACAAAATATTATTCAATATTTAGAAATTACATACACAGTACACAAGGTTTCATCAAGCGCAATCTCCCTGCAACTGAATGTTAATATCACCGCACAGACGTAAACTAAAAGCATGATGTATGATGAACAAAATATAGAAAAAATTATATTTTTAAGTTATGTCCTAGAAACACATCCCACATTCAGAATACAAATACACACTTCTTCGGAAATGATTTGCATAAACAAAACATTGTCTGGGAATGGCTTCCATCTCTGGTGTTATAAACAGCAGTACTGCTTCTGAACTATTGTGTGTACTTGCCTGAACATAAAATATTGACATTCAGATGCAGTATTGCCTCTCAGTCAGCCGAGTAGAGACAAAGTCAAAATTCCAGTCACTGTAGGTCTTGCTGGATTTATTTTCTAAAAGGTTTAAGGGTAAGTGTAAAAGTATTTGTGATACAAGATACACAACATAAGGTTATAATAAGCTCCCCATAAAGTGCAGCACTTTGCTTGATAGGGGTACTCTCTCTTTCTAGCTGTCTGTCCCTCTCTCCCTCTTTTCAGCACACTACTCAAGTTCCCATGCTGGATGCTGACAGTTGCCTGCGGCATTCAAGAAAAACTAAAAAAATAAGGGTAGAGAGATTCGGGGAAAACTGACTTCTATTTACAGATATCGTCTTCTCCTGTGTGGACCCAGGAGAGCCAGCTGTCCCTGATCAGAATCCAAATGCTCTGGTCCTACATAAACATCTCAGCCCCACCAGAGATACTGTCATCTAAATCTTAGCTCATCACGAGACGACAGTGACCTCTGCTGTTACTCAATACCTGCCTTTTTACCCGCTGTTACTCACTATTTGTGTACTTATACATATTTTTGTATACTGTTTGTTAATACGTAAAAACTATTCCATAATCATTCAGCACAAAACAGCAAAAGCAAACCAAGGTTTTTCTTGTATATTTAATTATAATACAATGATTCTGCGATTTTGTTTAGATAGACTTTTATTTGCATAGAATTTTCTTAGAACTTAATTTATCCGAAAAACTCAGAACAGCTCGTCTTCTAAAACATTTAATTTCTTAAATATGACAAGTGTAAGTTTATAAATGGGGAAAATTGTTTTTAAAGCTTTTTGCTTTGCTAAAAATCACCTGTTATTTAGGTGTATTTAAGGTTTTTCTTTATGAGTAACTGTACTGAGCATCTACCGTATGTGTTTTATGTTATGAAAAGAGAATTATGTACTTTGATGTGACGAGAAGGCCCCTAGCGTCCAAACATGGTCATGACTTTCGTGTTTTTACAACGGTCTGTAAACCGGTATTTATTTACGGCAGATGGTTTAGACGCGTTTTTAGAAGGAATGACAGAGAAGGGTATATCCCTTCTCTATACCCTTTTAGAAGGGTATTTCAAGACAGTATCTTGAAATACCTGTCTGCGATCGCAGGGGTACCTTTTCTATTCATGTACAATATCATGAAATACGTTCACCTGTTTAGGAATATAACCAGTTTCACTACAAATAACACGGTTAAACTATGGTTAGTTTAGCACAAACATCATTATTTTGTGTTCATCATTAAAGTACAAACACCCTGGGGTTTGTTGTAAAACCATGATTAATTTTCATAAAGAGACTGCCTAGGCCAGTGGTTCTCAACCGGGTGGAGGGGGGCTGGGTTGGGGGCGTGAGCACAGGACGGGAGGGGGAGAAAAATCATGGACTCATTGGCTATTAGTACAAAGGAGATGCAGCAGATTCCCCCCATGTTGAAATGCAAGCGATTGGACAATTATAACACACAAACAAATCAACCACACAGTTTCATTTTGAATCAACCAATTAAAACAGAGGGTAGTATTTTGAACCCTTGACGCGACGTCGTGCTACTATACAAGCGTCCGCACACACATGGTAGCGCGGCTAGCGGCATTCACTCTACTTCTTTTGCCAAGTTCGCTTGTACCATCTCTGGCTATCTGTTAGCCATCTCTTTATTTACTTTAAAAACCCAAACAGTCTTTGTTTAAAGACTATAATAATAATTTAATAATAATTTAAGAGCTCGTTTTGTTTTCTCATCTATAAATGTTTTTTTATAGAACATTTGCTCACAGTTGTATCATTTTCAGAGAGACTGTCACACTGAAGTAACATTGACAATTCTTTAATAATTGTAGCGAATATTTGTAACAGACATATATGTGTGACAGATATTATAACAGATCATACATCACGTGTGGAAGGTGGTTTTCAGTCATCCATTATTATGACTCTAACATAACTGTATTCAAAGACTCAAATACAGAGTTTGCTTAAACTATGTGAAGTCCCCCTTTTTAAAATATTATTATTTATTATATTTGTATCCTAATTTATTGTATTTATTATTATTTGTTTCTATTTTATTTTTATATGTTTTCTTTTATTTTAAAACTGAGCAGTTGCACTTTACAGCGTTGTTTGTTTGTTTGTTTTGTTTTATTCCCATTTCCAACGACGCTATTTTAAACGTCAACAACATAATGACGTATCTCAGAACATTCCATAGCATTGTGACGTCACATGCAGACCCTATAAAAGGCGCACCGCGGGCGCCGGGAACGCATTTTAGTTCAGTGACGATCTGAGCGTTTGTGAAGAGAATCACCGAACAGAAATACAGTTCACGTGTCAGAGTGTCTTTGGGCGAAGGTCTGGAGATATTTACACGTTTTACCACATCCCTACTAGTTGACAAACCTTCAGTAGTTAGTCGTGTAACTCTCTTTGTGTTGAACACCATCACAGAGCAAAGCTGCACCAAACTGACCGCTGATCAGTCTGTCGATCCACTTGAAGTTTTGACACGAACCATGAAGGTTATTTTAAATAACGGTTCGTTCTCTGCTGCGCTGAATGAGGCTGTGTTAGAAGTTTTGGAGTGCGTTTTCAGAAATGCTTCCGTGGCCATTGAGCCAGCAGATTTTATAAACGTTATAGAAAGCGTCGTAAAAAACGCTTTATTAACTGCTGAGCCAACAGAAGCTCTGGCAGAAGTCACGGAGCGCGTTTTGAGAAACGCGTCCTTAAGCGTCGATTTAACCAACGAGTTTGCTGACGCGATAGAGGACGCGTTACAAAACGTTTGCGTCTCTGTTGATTCAACAGAAGTTTTACAAGCGATAGACGACGTGTTGAGAAACGTGTCGCTGTCCATCGAGACGACTGAGGCTTTTAAAGAACTGACCCTGAGCGTCTTAAATGACGCTCTGCTCACCGCTGACCCAACACAGGCTTTAGCGAAAATCATTGAGGAGGCGTTTAAAAACGCTTCTCTGATCGCCGAAGCCACAGGCGAGTTTGCCGAAGTCACAGAAAGCATCTGTCGTTGTGTACGGAGAGCCATGGGGGTTCCATCCGCAGACATGACAGAGACCTCAGAAGATACAGAGAGTGTGTTTTCTGATGCGTCACTTATAGACAATACAGAGAGCGCGTTTACTGACGCGTCTCTCGCAGAAGACACTGCGAGCACGTTTTCACTGTCTACACTAGAAATAGATGAACTTTTCACTTTGGATGTGTTTAGCTACACACTTCTTAATAAAGACACAGAGAGCGTGTCTGATGAAGCTTCTCTGACTGATGACAGGAAGTCTCTCCAGCCAGCAGAGACTTCCGCTGACGTCAGCGTGTATGATGAGAGAGGCGTATCTCCCACAGACGCTGAGGAGAGCAGCCCAACAGGTAAGACAGAAAGTAGCATGAAAACTAGTTTAATTTATATTAACTAATTTATATTAACTAGAAAAACAGTTGTTTCGTTATGTCATTTCTATATATACAGGATGTTCTCTCTCTCTCTCTCTCTCTCTCTCTCTCTCTCTCTCTNTATAGAGAGAGAGAGATAATACTATTTCATAATGAGTCATAATAATATTTTCCAAGTATCCTGTTTAAATGTTTATGTTCTGTTGGTTTCTAATATAAAGTTACTAAAGGGCATTCTTGAGGCATAAATGTGTTTAAAAAGATCTATGCATCACATAAAACATTATCGTTTGTATAAATTGTTGTTTTTAATGGAATATATGCAACAATTTGTATGTATAAAACAGATCAATAAGGTAAAAAGTAACAAAATACAATTTAATGACTGCACATTAACTATTGTTTTATTTACCCTCATTTTAGAAAAACAAACTAAAGAGAGGAAGAAAAAAGGAATCCGTACATTCTTTCGTAAAACATGGAAGGCATTAAAACGCCCCTTCCGTCGCGACAAAAAGAAAAGAGTCGATCCTGTGGATCCTCTTTCAGTTCCTGCAGACATGTCTGCTGTGCCCGGCTCCCTCCAGGCTTCAACAATTCCACCTGCAGATCCCTCAGTTTCTGAGACATCTGCCCTGCCCAGTCCCTCCGGGCTTCACAAAAATTTCTGCCACAGATCCATAATGTTTTGTAATAAAAAATCTAAGCGTCCTTTAAAAAAGAGGGTCACGTTCAATATACCAGAACCTGATCAGCTAGACATCTAACATCAGAGCAGCTTCTACACACCATTAAAAACTAGAATAAAGGCAGAGGATTTTGTCTATCTTTAAAAAAAAAAAGGATTCTGACCATTTAAAAAAAATTCTAAATGTTCCCTAATGAAGATGATCATGTGATGCTCACACATTTGTTAATTGTGAGATGGGCTTGTTTAATATTTCTCTGTCTAGTTGTCAGCAGTGTTTGTTAATGTGTCAGAGGAGAACTGGCCCTCCCAGCCGAGTCTGGTTTCTCCCAAGGTTGTTTTCTCCAATTTAACATCACTGGAGTTTTGGTTCCTTGCCACTGTCGCCTTTGGCTTGCTCACTGGGAGACTGCTGACATATAAAAACATACTTTGTGAATATTGTAATATAATTTTATGTCTAGTTGTTGTAAAATGTTT
>JAZGTK010003700.1:0-26593 GCA_036877625.1 Ambastaia sidthimunki
ACATTGGTAGTGTTGGGTGTTGACTGTCTTCTCTCTGGACTGTTTAGGAGCTGCAGAAAGCGCTGGATAAACGCAAGGCAATCGTTCTCTCCATCAATCTCTGCAGTGCTGAGTTTGTGCAGTCAGACAGCGAGGAGGCGCGTGACCTGCAGCAATGCCTGAAGGACATGAACAACCAATGGGAGCGTCTGAGCAGCTCACTGGATGAGTGGAGAAGATCTCTCCAGGAAGCGCTGATGCAGTGCCAGGCAAAAAACACTTAGTCTTGAACATATTACACCCTGTATATTGTAAATAAAAGCACCTGTAAGGTTGAGAGGATATATACTTGTGAAGACATTTGTAAATTCTGCTTTTTTGATTGTTTAGTAACTAAAATCCCA
The DNA here is from genome assembly GCA_036877625.1 of Ambastaia sidthimunki. Lineage (NCBI taxonomy): Eukaryota > Metazoa > Chordata > Actinopteri > Cypriniformes > Botiidae > Ambastaia > Ambastaia sidthimunki. Next base: position 384 of record JAZGTK010003700.1, read on the forward strand.
GATGATGTTTGAAAGTGGTGTTTGATGGCAATGTTGCAGGACTTTCATGAGATGAGTCATGGTCTCCTCCTGTGGCTGGAGAACATTGACCGCAGAAGAAATGAGATCATCCCAATAGATCACACTCAAGACAGGGAGACGTTACAGGAGCACCACAAAACACTTCTGGTAAAACACTTCTCATATTCTGTACCGAGTTTGATTTTGATATGACTTTTTAATAGATCTGCTTTGATTACACTGTAGCTGTGTTCTGAGGTGCCTCATTGTCTACATGGACAGCTGTCTTCTGCATCCTCACTCAAACAGAGTCTTGGAACACAAGAAAGGCAGCATCTCCATGTGAATGAGAGTCTCGACTTTTAAGACTTTATATGATGTGTAGTAAAGAGCAACAGGCAGTAATAGAAGAGGAAAGGAAAAGTTTCTCTTCGATGAACCCTACACAAAAAGCTCACGTTTGTCTTTTTTAAACCCAACAGCAAATCCGTCTAGAGTTGTTGGACACTCAGGTGAAAGTGGCGTCCTTGCAGGACATGTCTCTACAGCTGCTGGTCCACTCAGAGGGTAGTGACTGTCTGGAGGCCAAGGAGAAGGTTCACGTTATTGGGAACCGTCTGAAGTTGTTGCTGAAGGAGGTGACGCGGGACATTAGAGAACTGCAGAAGACCCTGGACATCACCAGCAGCCAGCAGGTGAGATACTGGCCTCTGATGTCAATAACCCACATCCTGCTTGAGTCTTCAGTGTTCAGCTGAGTAATAGGAGAGTATGTAGATTTGTAGCTGTTTGTGTGCAAAGTATTGTGAGTGAAGTTCCATCAACACTCTTTGCTTCACTGAGTAAAGTGACTGTAGTCTTCAGTTTTAATCAAACTAAGTGTGAATGGATGCAATTAAGGACTTCCAAAATGGCTAAAGTGTGTACATGGCCAATAAACACCTCTACTGATTCTGATTGTACTGTTTACATTTAACTGTTTGAAATTGAATTTATGCAATCCATCCAGATGTTTCTATGCATTATGTACAGCACTAAATCTGTTCTTGGTTTATGTTTCTCTCCCCAACACACAAACACAAACTTTAGGATTTGTCCTCCTGGTCGTCTACTGATGAATTGGATACATCTGGTTCCCTGAGCCCCGTGTCTGGACGCAGCACTCCCAGTCGACAGCGATCGGTAACATATCCTCTCATCATCTGTACGGCCCTTTACAGACAGAAGTGTTTGTTTGTCACGTTATTGCTGTACTTTCACACTTGTGCACTGAATGTTCCTGGAACTTGGCCCCCAAAACACACCTGATACCTCAGAGTAAAGAACCGTTCTACTCAGAACCCTTCCCAGCATGCTCTGCTCTAGCACAAGAGCCAAATAAGAACTGGAAATTTGTTTTCTCTCACTAATTTCGTTTGGTCTAAGTGTGTTTTACATCCTTTACAAAACTGATTCCAAGATCCCCCAAAGACAGCCTTGATTTTGGTTGGTTCTTCACTCATTTCCCCTTCATTCATGTTTATTCTAGAGTCCCACACTGTAGTTCTCAAAGAATACTGGTTCTGTGACAAAATCTCCCCAAAACATGTTTGGCTCATGTTTCAACCCAAAAGTTTGGTTGCATTTGTAAAAAAAGGCGTCCCACCTGAATACATACTGTTTCACAATGAAAAACAAATGAAGAATTGATTCGTGTAACACCATAATGGATTGTATCATAAAACAGGTTGTTGAAAGGCAGGGACTGAAATAATAAGAGGGATTATTCATGAAACAAGATCTAAAGAAAAAGAAAGTCATTGATTAGAGGTGACAGACAAGAATTTTACTCTTCAGAATAACTTGAACCATTAAATTGTGCACAAAATAATCAGGAATGTGTATTGAAATTTAAATAAGGTCACCTTATTTATAAGGTGAATAATATATGAATGGACGCGTGCAGTATAAGAAAAGCATTTTGTGAGACAGTGTCATGAGGAACCAGTTTCTTTCTGCTGTCACCCCTCATTTAATTTGATTTGGTTTCTTTCATCAGTAGTTTTGTCTTTATTTGCCTGGACTGAAACATTCTTTCTTTCTTTTACCCCTCTGTTCATTGCAAACAGCCCCGGGGCAAAAGTAGTCTGTCACAGCCCGGAGCCTGTGTGAGCAGACCACTTCACAGGTACCTTTCTCCTGGTTTCTAGAACACTCGGAAGATAATCGAACTCAACCCATGACCTGACCGTAGGCACCTTGCACCATTGAGTCTGGGTTGACGGCCATGTTTCTCTTGCTGAAGTGGACAGTGTCCCACAAACCTGACAGATCACACCTGCAGTGGCCCTGATGCAGCATGTTACACATGCATTTTAGGCTCATGTTGATGACTTCAATCATCTTCTGTAATTCTAGACACTGCTCAGGTTAGGCAGCTGAGAGACACTTCAGGATTGGAGCCCTGCACCAGGCAAAAGTGTTTTCTACTCCAGAATCTTGTTTTTCAAACGGCTGCTTTACAACACTTTTATTCTGAAACACAAGGCTGCTTGCTCTGTGCAGTTTATGGTTTTCTTCTCCATAGATACAGCCAGCGTCTGCAATGAACAATCTTGGCAACAGTCTTTCTCTATTTCTCTTCCTGGTGTCACATTCTCTTCCAATAACTAATTAATCATCTTCCCCTCCAATCTGCCCTCTGTGCAATTTAATAACATATAGAGAACATGAGTGTCAAACATCCATCACTCTGCATTGCTGACTCAAGGGGCCATATTTTCATTTTTATTTTACTTCCCTAATGTTCACTTACAGTATAATGTTAGTGAAAATAACCTCAGCTGAAGTCACAAATCACACACATTTTTTCATCATCTATCATTAATTCCTAATGATTAAAAACAGTAGCAGAATTATTTTTGTGTTGTTGAAAGTCTACAGCAGCAGGTCACAGTTTGGAAATGTGTGACATCATTGTGCTTATGGTTCTGACATCATAACATTTTCTGCAGTTTTTCTGCAGTGAACATTACAGCGTGTCTACATAGGAAATCAAATTATAAAAAAAACAATAAAAATCCCTTTTAAGATAATTGTTCACAAATAGCTGTTTTGAAAAGGGTCATTTATAGGATTGTGTACTCAATAATAAAGTTTAAATGTTTTAAATTTATGAGCGTTCTGAATAAACTGTTGGTAAAGATTCTTACTTAAAGATAAAGTTGAAATAGTTCCTGTATCAAAGCTTTTGTGGTTCAGACCTTTTGATTTTCAGTTCAGAGTTTCAGCCATCAGGCCACAACCATAAAAGCAAGAAAACTAACTGTATTACATTCTGCACCTAAACTGGAAACTGTGCCGAGTTCTGCTTTCTCCTGCTGGCATGCAATCTGTTTAACAGCTCTTTAACAAAAGTGCATTTCTAAATAGAAAAAGTGCTTTTAAAAGCTACAGAAGTTTTGAAACTAACTGCTCATGTCAGACTCAGACAGCTGCTTTGTGCTGTGTTCTGTGTAACAGTTCAAGACAGATGACAGTATTTAAAAAGGTGCACAGAGTAACAGATATGGAAATATACAGTGGCCCATATAATAATAAACATTGTAAGATATTTATACACTTTAAGTCAGATTTGTTTAAAACAAAACAATGTTTAAATGTCTGTTTGATGTCTTTCACCTGTGTGAGCAGGTGTCCCAGCGCCGTTGGATACGGTTCCTCCCGTTCTGAGGAGGAACAACCAACATCCTGGTTCAGAAGTTTCCTGAAGCGTGTCCTGTGGGTCGCCCTGCCCCTGCAGATCCTGCTGTTGCTGCTTCTGCTGGCGGCCGGCCTCGTGCCCTCATCTGAGGAAGACTACAGCTGTGCTCAGCTCAACTCCTTCGCCCGCTCCTTCCACCCCATGCTCAGCTACACCAACGGCCCTCCACCCATATGAACTTCATTTAGAAATACAAACAGCAGCTCAGTGCTGAGTCCCCCCCCCCGACACGTTACTCTGAACTGACACCTGCCAGAAGCGACAGTTTGGCAGCTACGGTGAATTATTGTGACTTTGTATAGTGAAATATAGCTGCTAATCTTACAGTCCATCACTGAGTCTTGTGTTTGTGTTAGAATGAAGCCTGTTGCACTGAAAACCTTGTTATGCTGTAAGTCAGGCTGTTGTTAGGGATGCAGATGTTCTTCCAAAAGAGAAAAACAGACGAGATTTTTTTAAAGAACATTAAATAATGAATAAACACTGGTACTGTTGAAAGCACTGAAGAGTTTATCAGGTCTCTTGACCTTTTTAAATTATGGAAATGATTGAGTTTATTGGAGAGAATTATAGTATTCAAATATAGAATCACTTGTATCAATGAACTTGTAAAAAAGAAAAAAATTATTGCAATTATTTTTTATATGTATTTTTGGCATGTGGTCATCCTTTTGGTTTAAAAATGGTTTGTTTCATTGGACTTGTCATTGTTGATTTTTAATCTAAACTAACCTGCTGTACTAATCCAATTAACTGTGTTATGAATATAATTTACTGTATATAAACCACTGATATCAGAGATAAAAGTATTTATGTTTGTACAGTTTGCTGAGGCCTTAGAAACCTCAGCAGTGAAAATACACATGATATAACCTGCTGATTAGTGTTTCCATTTCAATTAAAGACCAATTAACTCTCAGTGTTATCAATTGAGATATTATTAATGTGAATTAAAATTACATACAGCAGAAAAAAAAAATCAAATACTGCCATAAAATCCTAAAATTCCCTGTTTAAGAACATTAAATGTTATTAAATAATCTTGCTGTAATGGCCAGATTAGACCAACATGAAATTCCACACTGGTCTAGTCTGGTTTAAGATGGTTTGGTGTTGATCTCACTAGACTACCATAGCCATGCAGGTCAACTAGTTAAGTGGTTGACGAGCATTTTTCTATTAAAACTGGTTTAAAACAAGAAAGTCATGCTTGTTAAGGTAGTTCTCATCCAAACACAACTGGTCTTTCAGAAGTACTGAATCTGTCGTTACAGATCATTACTGGCACTGTGGGGCCTGTGGCTCTCAGGGGCAGCAGTGGAGGGGTCCGGCAGAGCCTGCAGTGGAGACTCCAGAGGAGATTTACAGATTTCAGGCGTGTGCTGCCGATGTAAATGAGCAGTGCAGTGACAGTGGTGAGATCGGATCAGAACCTCAAGCCTTCTGAGAACTTCATAGTTTGGGACGCAGCCTTTACTGTCGACACCCAACATCTGAGACACCACAGCATGGAAGTCCAGCAACTGCAATGTAGCAGCACAGATGTAAAGGGTGGAGTTAGCTTTATGGTTTAGTATTTGGTTGGTTAACATGAAGACTAGGTTCAATTCCCTCAAAAGTCATTGATAAGATACAAAGATATCAGGCTGAAAATAACCTGGCACACTCCTGTAACTACAGGCTGCACTACAGAAACTACATCATTTTGAAATGGTCATCACATACTCTACCTGTTTTTCAGTGTGGGCGAGTTCTGTTATGGCACATGACTGAGTGTTTAGGAGTCTTTGAGTCTGCTGAATCTCATCTCTGGCTCGGAGTTCCTGGTTCTGCAGCTCTGACTTCATGCTACTCAGTTTCTTCTCAGTTTTTACTTTGTTCTTCTCAAGTTTGCCCAGGTTCTTACTCTGTTCCTCTATCGTTTGGTTTTGTTCCATCACTTTGATCTTATTGGCACCAAAGACAGCAGAAACTAGATATTTGTAAGCACTAACTCACACTCTACATTCACTCCTAAGAATAAAGGCTCAAATTAGAACCACCTACATTTTTGCATTTGTCAAACTCTATTATCCTCTGGAAGTCAAACCCATGACTTTAGTCAGTAGGACTCTAAATAAACTGTACTGATGCCTTAAAGAACCCATAAACCAATATAATTGTATGAAGAACTTATAACATCAAAAACTACATTCAGGAACCCCATATGAGAAAACATGGAGAACAAGAGTTGCTGGAGCTAAGGATCTGAAAGTATTGATGAACCTTTATTTTTAAGAGTGATGGTGTTTTTATATGTTTTTATATATAGATATACATGCAATTGCACAAACATTGAATATTGAATATATACACATTTACAGAGTCATATAATTGTGTGTTTGAGATTAACATGGTCATGTGTGTTTGAGATTAACATTGGTCATTGGTCATTTGTGTTTTAGGCTGACATCACTCTGTCTGGTGATGGTCTGTGGGCCAGGCCTCGTCCCTCTACCTTCAGCTCATTGGTGTGGGACAGCTGGGCTTTCAACTCTGTGTTGGAGAAGCGTAAGGTGCTGAGCTCCGCCTGCAGTCGATCAACCCTCTTCTGCAGCTTCCTGCAGGCCAGAGCAGCATCATCCTTCTCCACAGCCACAACTGAGCGAGTTCTCCTCTCCTCCTCCAGCTGAGACACCTTCCTCCTCAGCAGCTCCAGATGAAGATCCTTACTGTCTGAACTCTGTTTATGTTCTTTCAGCTGACGTCACAGAGTTTAGAATCACACAGTTACAGTATAGTTAACATTTCTGTTTAATTCTTACCATTTTTTTAAAGTGTAAATATATTAAAAGATAGGCCTGCACATTTAAATGTTTACTTGGGTAAATTTGGTCAGTGTTTTGTAACATTTCATTTAACATATTTGATTGCTCTAAAAGGTTTTATACCAGTATAGTTTGTGACATCCATGTCTGCCCACTTTGACATTGTAATCCAGAATGTCCAAACCTTTCTTTGGAGGTTGTGGACTTGTGTCCTGGTCTCCAGCAGAGATGTTCCCTCCTGCCGCATCAGCTGCTGGGCTCGTGTAAGAATGGCCTCCAATCTCATATCAAACCCCAGATCTGCAGTAACATCTTCAACTTTTAATGTCTCTGAGAGCTGCTCCATAAACCGCATGTACTGCCAAGAAATCCACACAAGTGAATACAAAAGACAGACAGTTCAGCATCTTCTGCACCAACATGTCTGGTTAATGTTGGTTGTTTCTAGCATTCTCAACACAACATATGCACAACATATGCTCAGTGAGGTTCTTTCCAGCACAGAATTATATGGTAATTGAGATTTTTCAAACATTTCAGAGGAACAGCTTCTCACATGCTGTTTTTCTTGACTCATTCCATCTTTGCAGACAACAGCGGTGAGCAGTTCATCCTCCAGGCCTTGAACTTTCTGCAGGAGCTTTTGTTCTCTGAGTTCTGAGCTGCTCTGATGCTCATTGTGTCTGGACAACTTCTTCTCCATCTCTGCCAATCGCTCTTCCATCTCTAACTGTGACTAAAGCACAATGATAGCACACTGGGGTACAATACACAGAAATATAGTGCTTTAATTATGCACTTCACAGTGTATTTATCAGCTATTTTACACCAGATAAATGTGGCTCATCAGGGGCAAATTTCAAACTAGTAATAGTATTAAATGCTAGTATTACCTTTCTTGCACTTTTTTCACGGCTACAAAGGGCTGTAACAGCCTTCAGTAGTTGCTCTGCTGTGGGGTGAGACGGAAGAGATGGATCATTAAGCAAGACCTCCAACTCCTTTACAAATGCCTCACGGTGATGCAGAGTTAGCCGAGTTTCATTCTGACTGCTGCAGAGTTTGTTGTCCAGATCTTGGGACAGATTCTCATAGTGACTGCAGCGCTGCTGGGTGGATGCAAGAGTCTGCTGTGTCTCCTGCAGGGAGTGTTTAAGGGTCTGGTTTTCCCTTTCCAAACTTAGTTTCCTCAGGGAGACAACGTCCAATTCCTGACAACAAATACAGTGCATGACTGTTCAGTAATGATGAAACATGATGAAAATAAGCGCAGGTCACATTTCACCCCAAAATCAATAGAAAACCAAAAATAGGAAAATAATATTTTGCATAATGAAAATAAAGCCTACTTTTGTACATTTTTTTGCCACAAATGTAAACCTTTGGCAATACAAACGAAGTATTTTATCATGACTGTACCTGTCTGAGAGAGTTCAGCTCATTGCCTCTGGAGGCTGAGAGTGTTTGCTCATGCTCTACATCACTGGCTAATCTCTTCACTGTTTCTCTGCTGGCTTTACACTCCACCTCATAAGATTTCACATTCTCCTCTAGAGCACTAATGCAGTTCTTCAGTCGTTCCTTCTCATTGAAGACTGTATCCACCTTATTCATGACAGATTGATGTTAGAGACAAGAAGAATCTTAAAGAAGAATTTTAAAACACTAACCATGGAAACAATACGATCCATTAGATCTGCCTTTCCGGTTAAACTTATGGATATTTTGCTTGCCAGTGTTGATATAAACTCATCAGATCTCCTCTGGATCTCAGTGGCTTCCTGTTTTGCCTTGTTCCAATCTGCAAAATACTGTCTGAAATAAATGGGACAGTATTTACTAAACAATACTGATCCATAATAAACTACTGATGCATTTACTGCCCAATTTACAGTAATACACTAATACACTGTACCAGTGAAGTGTTCAGACATGCTCAACTGAAATGACACTTGATTGTGATTTGGAAATTTAAAAAAATCTATAGTATAATTTGTGCCTATATAAAAATAGTCATAAGTTACTATACTAATTCTGACTTTATTAAACTTTACTATAATTCTAAAATGTAGAAAACAGTCATGCGAAGGAGTATGTGTGTAAAATACTCACTTGGACTTGATGTTGAGATCTATTACTTCCTCCTTCATCTCCTCGTTCTCTTTAATCAGTGTCTGTGTTCTCATGGTCATGATGTTTTTGGAGGAGGTGATGGAGAGCATCTCCTGCTCTGTGTTGTAGTTTCGTTCTCTCAGAGAGCTGATCAGAGATTCCTGTCTCGCCTCCTTCTCTGTATGCCTGTCAATAGCATCTTTTAGATTTTTTATAGACTCCTCCTGGGACGCGACTTTTGACTGGACATCCGAAAACTGTTTAGATGTCAAAATGTTATTGACAATGTCATTAAGAAGTTATGAACATGACTTGAGGCTGTAGCATGAGGTGCACCTGTGATTGGAGACTCTGGTGTTTGGCCTGCAGGGCAGCTAGTTCCTCACGCGCCGTTTCGGTCGTTTGTTTATAATGGGTGAGATGTTGCTGGATTACAGACTCCTCCATTGCTCACAGTCAGTCTGTGTGTAAACAGAAGCCGCTGTATCTATAGCAACAGTAACATTCACAAGACATCTTCAGAACTCTTAAAAATTACATGGAATGTTGATTTATTCTAACGTTAAATTAAAAAGCACCTTTATTATTGAATGACCATGGATTGATTTTTAAACCATCAAATACTTATTAAAAATGTCATTTTTTAACTTTCACTTTATAAACATTATCATAGAATCAGTAGAGACTTTTATTATAATTTTAATTATTACTACAAATAAAACATCAATAACTCACTCTGTTTGTCTTTCTGTTGGTCTGTGCTCCTGGTTTCTGTGTTGTAACGTTTCGCTTGACTATCATCAGTATCTAAGTAACGCAGTAACTCTCCAGCTGAACCACAGCGAGAGGCGGGGCAAACACACGTCAGCACCTACGTCACTGCAAATGCAGGAAGTACATGGACGCTGTCGCGCTGTTCGAACTGTCAAATAAACTTTATGTGAATGTGAGAATGTTGCGGCATGTGTTAGAATGTAACAGTTCGTGTCATATAACGTCCTGATATTTCGCGGGAGGCACGCGGGCAGGTAAACTGTACCAGATTACAGCTCTTTACATCTGTCGCTATTGTGTGAAGTCTGAATTCCTGTCAGTTATTTAGATATTAATGGTAACGTAATGAGATGCTCTTATTGACAGCAGTGAACATTGTATCTGCCAGATGATCAAAGCAAAACGGATCCGCTTCTGTGTACATTCTTAAAAACCTTCCTGACATCGTATTAGATTAGATATAGCCCGTGCGTGTGTTAACATGTTTTTAATTCAAGGTCATTTCAAACATGACTGGAACGCATGCAGGCCATGTATCAGGATCTGTAGTGAAACATGTTTTAGTCCTAATGAGACACAATATGTTTCAACACACTGAAGCTGTTTGTTTCATTTATAGGGGTTGACATGTCGCTTAAGGCTCTGTGGAGGTTTCAGCTGCCCTTGAAAAGGACTCAAGCTTGTGGATTTACTTTCAGCAATCCATTACATGGATTAAACAGCGTCAGCAGCAGCAGGTTAAACTGCCCTTCATTGTGCCATGTGTCTGCTCAACACTGTCTTATACACCAGAGAAACTCTCTCCAGCACAGACACACCTGCTCCTCAAGACCAGGAGAAGTACTGAGGCTGTGCATGCTGACTCCTTTAAACTTAAACTCCAGAACACGCAGTTCACAGATCAGACTGCAGTCCACAAGCATCAGCACCAAATCTCTTCTGAAACAAGGGTGCATTCCTGGAAAAAGAACATTAAAGGGACCAAGAACAAAACAGCCTTCACGAACCAATCAGCCCAGCCTGGAGGAGGTGTGTGTGACATTTAACTGCTCCTCACTCAATTAAATAGGGCTGTTAGTGTTGGGGGATTAAAAATATCATTAGCCTGGTATAAAATCAATGGAAGTCAATAGAATGACCTCATATAGTATATAGTAAAACAAACGTGTGTATGTGTGTTACTATCAGCATACTGTATGTTCCGGTCAGTGCTGAGAAAACTTCAATACACATTATATTAAATAGAATGTTTATTTTGTCTTTGCTGTTTAGGACATGATGCAGTGCATTGCCTACGCAACTGCAGACCAGTACCACTTACCAACACTCTGCCATGATCTCATGGCTCATGGCTTTGTTGAAATCAATGAACTACCCAGAGGTAAGACCATCTGCACCCCCGGACAGCAAAAACCCACCACTGCTGTAGCTCTTTTGAGTTTAAAGTCTCTGTGGGTTTCAGATGCTTCTAATGTGATGGTGATGGGCACAGAACATGCTGCAAAGCCAAATGATAGTGGCACAATATTTTTCTTCAGGTATGCTAAATGATGTTTTGTCACTCAAACCGGTGGGTTTTAATCTGCAGTTTTTAGTCATTCTTTTCTGGTTGTTGGGTTGTAGAGAAGGTTCAGTGGTGTTCTGGAACGTTGAAGAGAAAACTGTGAGTCGACTGATTTTCAGCTTTTCTTGGTTTATTATTTCTTGTGTAATAAATTCACACTTTGTCATTTGTTTGGAATCACTGTAAGTCACCATAAAAATCCTTCAATAAATCATGATTAAATAATAATGATAATGTTGATACACAGATGAAGACAGTGATGAGGATACTGGAGCAACACGAAATCCAGCCGTATGAAGTCGCTTTAGTTCACTGGGAAAATGAAGAGATCAATTACACTGTAGGAGAGTGAGTCACAAATCTCCCTGATTTAATGTGACGTATGGAGAAGCTGCTGAAATACTTTCTAAAAGTTATTTCTGTTACTGATCATGATAATCTGGTTATGTTCTGATTTATTTGTTGTCTCAGGGGAAACTCAAAACTCCATCGGGGAAACTTCTTGTTTAATGGAGAGCTGGATTATGAACAATTGATTTTGGAGAAATTTGCATTTTCAAATGCTTTGTCTCTGTCAGGTGAGTAATTTGTTACTGTCTCCATTGTTCGTTGTGTGATATTCTTTGTCAGTGTTTTCACTTTGTTCACAACTCAACTAGCAACGGCAAAATCATGGGTTCATTTCCCAGTGAGCCTCATATGTAACTTGAATGCACTATGTGTCTCTGGATATCTGACAAATGAATAAACGTAAATGTACATTTTTTTATTAATTGTTGTTTTTTTGTTACATTGTTTCAGTTAAGTTGGCCATATGGGAAATCTCTCTCGACAACTTTGTCGAGTCCATCCAGTCAATTCCAGAGGTAGATCTACTTATGTATCTTTATAGGTAATACCAGCATTTGCTGCTTAGTTGAAGTTGTTCTGTACATTATATGCAGTAGACATCAGACAGTTGTGACTGTGAAGAGTCAGAATGCAGAACATTCTTTGTCTGAAAATGCAAAAGAAATTTATCTTTTTTTATATAAATGGCATTAATATAATGGCCACAAACCTTTTGTAACAGATGCTAAAATCTGGACAAAGAGTGAAACTGTCCAGGGCTGAAGTTATGCAGAAAATAGGAGAGCTCTTTGCATTGAGGTGAGGACCAATGTGCAGGAATATTTAGTTTAATTTGAGTTTATCTTCATCTCTGTTTACATCAACCAATCTGAACACACTTTCACAGGCACTGTATCAACCTCAGATCTGATCTACTGATCACACCAGACTTCTACTGGGACAGAGAAGATCTGGAGCAACTGTATGACAAGACCTGCCAGTTTCTGAATATTAACAGAAGAGTTAAGGTACCAACCACTGACCACATGTGCACACCGTTCAAACGATTGCATGAAGTCAACACTGGAATTCTAAATCACTTTAAATTGACATTCTACAGGTAAAATGAGTTGCTCTTTATTATGGAGCTGCACCTTCAGCACATGAAACATCCGTGTGAACATCATGCTGAAGCTGCTGTGTTGTTTGTTTTAGGTTGTGAATGAGAAGCTCCAGCACTGCACTGAACTCACAGACCTCATGAGGAATCATCTCAGTGAGAAACACAGTCTCAGGCTGGAGTGGATGATTGTTGTTCTCATCACCATCGAGGTTAGAAAACACTGAATGCTCTGATGTTATCCAGCCATTACAGTACAAATAAGAGCCTTCTCTGTACTCTTAAAAGTGCTGTGTGATATTTCAGAGCTCTGCATCAAATAATACACTGATTCAATTTCTACAAATGTTTGAATGAAGAGTTATTAAAACAATATGAAACACTAAACCTGTTTCTTGAATCTCTTCTCTTTAAGGTGATGTTTGAACTTGCTCGTGTCATTTTCTGAAGAAGACCCACCGACACAGTCTTAAAAGAGGACAACGTGACTTAAATCTGTGTAAAACTGACAAATGGAATTGTCTTCTGTTAATGAAGTTAAAATGTTCATTGATCAGTGATTTGATGTCTTGTTATTTTTAATGTGACAATAAGACTTAAGGCTAAAATACTTTTTATCCACACAGTTTTAGTACAACTCTTTGTCTAAAGTTTCAGTACAATCATCTGTGAAATATTAATTATTAAATGAGGCCATATATTTTTAGGTCATTGTTTGGTCCATACTAACAAAACCAGGAGGTATCGTCATTGGACATGTACAATGGTAACCTGTCATTCAGTCCAGTATATAGAAAAATACCGTCTGCTCTCATCACACATTATTGTACAGTACTCATATAAACATAAATAAAATATTCAGTTTTATATATTCAATAATAAGTGTTTTGTTTAGCTAATACACCTAAAACAACTTTAAATCAATTATTACAGAAAAATTATAGAGACTATTTATTCAAAGGTAACACTACATTTAAAAGAAAAAATACTTTTTTGGGGTCAATAATTTGTGTCACATTATTTTAAAAACTTGAGATGAGTTGAGATGAATTAACACGATATATTGCCATATTTTACATGCCTGCAATTACTGATTTGCAAAGTTTTGAATTAAATGATTTGAAAGCCCTGAAAATGACCCGACTGATCTTATTTTAAAAATGCAACATTTATCAGTGATTTAAATACAATAATGTCTGTTCGGAGCACACTGATCATGACGTCATGCCCGTGCCGCACGCGCTCAGCAGATGATTGATTGACAGCTGGTTCAGCTCCTGTCACGTGATCCAAACGCGCCGCACTCGTTTAGTTTGCAGCGTTACTTTCCTTGAACACATTTAATATTAAACTTGAATCAAGTCAGTGGAGGAAGCGGGTAAGTGAAGCTCCAGTTATGTATGTGTGGATGTTCAGTAGATGAATTGTGTTGGTCCAGTTTTACCATGAGCGATGGACGCTTTAATGACTCTCATTTCGGAGGATGAACATTTTTACTTTTGTGTTTTTGTGTGATTATTTTGATAAATGTTGTGACACTTTTGAGAATCCGCCAACATGTTAAACTCTCTCTGTCAGACGTGCGTAGATAAAACTGTAAAAACACACATTTAGCCCATTTAATATATTTTAAAGCTGACTTTATTCAAATAAAACTTGAAATATAATTTGTATAATATTTAAACCATAAACAGACATAGTGCTGTTCTTAGTTCATTATTAATATTACAAGTTCTTTAAAGATTGTCAAACAGTTTCAAATGCATCAAAGCTGAATTTCAATGTTAGAATGTTTTTTTAAAGCCTCTTCATACAGGGAAGGCAGTTTTTATGGCATTAACAGACAACACTGACTCTGCAATAAGAAAATAAACTTTTTGAATTAGTACATAAAACACAATTTATTTCACCTGCCTTCACCAACAACAAATGTCCTATTCAGAATAATAAAAGTACCAAGTTGTTATAATATCCTGTAATGTAGTGCAGTGTACTGTAGTGTACTAGTGCTTTAGATGTTGTTACATAATAAAACATGATATAGTGTGATGTGATGTCAAGATAATACTAATACCTTTAATATAAATATGACAACATGTTTGTAGAATTTCAATGGTTTCATGTTTTGAAATCTATTCTGCAAGTCTAAAAATGCAGTGTTTGGTCAAAGAACGATCAATCTGGTCAATGAAACATTACTTTTCTCTTGCATAATGGAAATTTGAGGAAGCAACTTGATTTGCTTTTTCAGTGGTTTGGTTATATCTGTGTAGAGGTTCAGTTGTGAGTCCCAAACACTCCTGTGTTGAGTCCACGCTGCTTGAGATGTGCAGATGTTTCAGACTAAATACCAGCAGCACTTTCCTCCTCAAACCTGCACAAGATAATATTTATCATTGATTGTGTGATTACATTCTAAACAACAAAAATATCTGAGATTGATAGTAATTGGTAATTTCAGAGTTGCAAAAGAATGCAGTTAAACACTTACCAGCTTCCTGATATTATTTATGTGCTCAAACTACAGCATCAGAATCTCCTTTAGCAGCCGTATCTGTTTGTGTCATGAGATCATCTATAATATTATCCACAGCATCTTCCCACACATCATCTTCCACCTCAGACTGAGGTTCTGAAGTTACCACAGGTACTTCTAAAGTTACTTGTGATGCCTTTGGTACTGAAGTCCCAACAAATGTATCCATCAACCCATCTACCCCCAGTGTCTCTTCTGGTGGGGTCACTGCAGGTGTTTTTCTCACTGAAACTTCAGGCAGTGTTACCACCACTGGACTGACTGGTGTATCTGCAGTTGAATTTGATGGTGTTTCCATTACTGATTTTTTTACTGCAGCAGTCACAGTTGGTGTAGCTACTGAATGTGCAGCCTCTCTTGCAGTTACTGAAACCAGAGCTGGTGTCTGTACCACTGGAGTCAAATCAGGCGTCTCTACCAAACTCATAACTGATGTTTCTGCTCCAGCAGACACAACTAGTGTAACTGCAGGAGATGCAGCCTCTGTTGCCATTACTGAAACCAGAGCTGGTGTTTCTACCACTGCTGTCACAGGTGATGCTTCTGGCACTGCAGTTGCAGGCAGCATTACTGCTGGAGGTTCTACTGCTGGAGGTTCCATTTCTGGAAGTTCTACTGCTGGGCTTACAAATAATGTTTGTGCTACTGGAGTTAATCCTGGAGCTACGGCCTCTGTTACTGTCACCAAAACTGTAGCTGATGTCTCATCTGCTGGTGTCTGTGCCGCTGCATCTACAGTTGGTTTGTGGATGGAAATGATGGAAATAACTGGAGTTTCAACTAATGGGCTCACAACTGGTTCTGGAACTTGGGTCACTGCTGGTGTAGCCTCTGTTACTAAAACAACAGCTGTTGTCTCCACCACAGCTGGGACCATCACCACTGAACCTACAGTTGGTGTCAGGACTGGAGTCAAATCTGACATCTCAATCACTGTATCCATGTCTGAGTTCTGACTCAGTGATGATGTCATGGTAACCACTGATGTGACAGCTGGTGTCTCCACACTGAGATCAGTTACCACTGCTGTCTCCACTGTAACTTCTGTAACCACAGGTGTTTCTATTTTTGGTTCTGTCATTTCAAAGGTTGCTACTCCGAGTTCAATTGCTTCTTGCTTTTGTATCTCAGGAACAGAAACTTCTGGTGTTGCTGCTTTCATTTCAGAGGGCAGTGGTGGTAGTTGTTCTATGGATGCTACTTCTGGTGTACTCACAGCAGATGCCTCCTCTTTTAGATGTGTTACTGATGGGATTTCATTTATAATTTCTGCCTTTTCTATCTGCAACTCTATTTCCAGGGGTTCTTCAATTAAGTGCTCAAGAGGTTCACATTTTTGCCTGGCCTCTCCTTTTTCTTCATCCTTCTGTTCACTCACATTTTTGTTGTTTATTTGCACAGCAGCATCATCATTTTGTGCCACTATTATAGACTCACTCACTTTCGTTGCAGTCTCAATAACTGTTGAGCTTTCTGGTTCTAGTTCAGTGACAACAGAGATCTTGTCTTTTTGTTCTGTTTTTTTAAATTCAGTTGCTGTCATCAATCTTGCCTGATCCACTTGATCGCAACCTATTGTTTCAGCACTAATATCAATCATTGTTGATGTATCCTTCTCTTGTTCTGTTGCCTTTTGTAGCTCAGATATTTCAAGTCTCTGTACTACTGAATTGACCTCACTGGGTTTCTGTTGCTCTGACAGTTTGGTTTGGTTCTCAGTAATGGCATTTGTTGTTAAAGGTTGATCATTCTTGAAACTTTCTTGACTGTGTTTAGTGTCTTGACTCCCCTCCTCTGTCTCCACTCTTTTAACCTCATTTTTGGGCATCACAGACTCGAGATGTGTTGGTATTATGTTAGAACTAGCTTCAAGCGCTGTTGTTATTTCTTTGTGCTCTAATACATCCTCTAAACTCTCAGAAACAACTGCACGAGCTGTCTCTACATTAGCAGTTCCTACATCTTGTTTAATAATCTCAGGGGATGCCATACTAATATTTGTAAGAGCAGAAACCCCCTGATTCTCAGATTCATCACTTTCAGTGTTTGTAAACGATTCCTCTTCCTTGCCTACAAGTTTCTCTTTCTCTGCAGTACTAATGCTGTCTGCTTCCTCACCTGCACTTTCTTCCATTTTTTTATTGTCCACATTAATATCCATCTCTTTGGCTTCATGAAGCTCTGCTGGAACCTCATGCCCATTTTCAATCTCCTCAACTAAATCTTTTTCTGGAAGTGACACCTCATTACTTGCTATGCCTAGTTGTTCTTCTAACTGCACTGTGGTTAAAGTTTCAAGTGCATTTTGTGAAATGAGTAAAGCATCAACCTCTCTGCTGTGCTCTGCAGGTGTGTCCTGAATCTCCTGCTGTACAATCTCCTGCACATTCACTGCTGAAACAGCTGCTGAAATAACTTCAGGTACAGACTCTAATGCTGCTTCTGCTGTATTTAAAATGGCATCTTTTATGTCCACTTGTATTTCAGATACATCTACATGCATTAATTTAACTTTTTTTACCTTGTCTTGTAACTCGGTTGCATCAGTAATTTCCATCTCTGTCTCAGCTTCAGCAGGTACTTCAGTGTATTGTACTGGTTGCCCATACACAGGTTCCACCAACACTGAATATAATGGGCCCTCTGGGTGACCATGGGTGTATTCTGAAATAACCTGGTTCAACACAGCTTCAGTTTCCATTGTATCAGTCAGTGACATTTCAACTGATCCAATTTCAATACCACTTACTGGTTCTGTTAAACAGGCCTCATTTTTGTCTACCATATGCAGCACATGAGACTCCTCTGGAACCTCCAGCTGTTGAATTACTTGCTCTTCATCTAGTTCAGTTTCAGTGGCAACTTCTTCTTCGCTTGTCATAATGACCTCCTGACACTCTGTCTTCACCTCCCAGATTTTAGCTTCATAGACCTCATCTGTCCCAAGCTCAGCTGCTTCAGGTGTATCTGTAAGATTATCAGAGACTAATTCAGTCAGGACAGCATCACTTACTTCAGGTATGGCCTCCACTAACAGTGCAGAGTGAAGTTCCTCAACAGATTCCATTTCCTGAGACACTAGGCCTGTACATATTGCTGTTGCTTCTGTTTTCATATGTGCAACAAAAATTTTTGTTTCTCTTGGTCTGGTTGACTGTATAATATAAGGTGAAAATGACACGGCCAGAAATTCCTGGCTTTCATCTTTTGTGGTTATTAACTCAGCTCTTGGAATTATGCAGATGGATTGAACAGCTTCTTGAAGGATCATATTAGACATCTGTATGCCATATTCAGCCGACACTGGTGTGACATGTCCAGATGTCCTGGGTGATTCTGTTAGTTGGGAAACTGCTGAGACCATTTCAGTACTGTTGTCTCCAGTTAATTCTCCACTTGCAGGTTCTGGGGCAGTGAATGCATCCGCCGTCAAATCTACAATCTCCTCAGCTAAGGTATCATCCTGTGTTGTCCATTCAGCAGATGGTACTGGTGTCTCAATGCTTTCCTCCATGATTCCTTCCTCTGGTATATCACTCAGTTGTTGATGTTTGCTCATGTAGTCTGTCAGCTCTTCATAGTCCTCTGACTGAACACGTATGATTAATGGTCCTGCATTATTTGAAACTTTATCTGAAGGCTTGGACTCAGAGTCATTGGATGTGTCCTGTTTTAACCCTTGTGAAGTCAGCTCAGGCATCTCATGTTCAATTGTAATTTTAACTATATTCTCATTCACCTCTTTTATACTTTCAGGCTCAATTATTTCATAATCGGACAAAGGAATAATAGCTGGAGTTTCATCATCTTCATCACCTGTTTCAGCATCCTTATCTATTTCATCAGAGGATGTCTGTTCTTGCCTTCCATCAGATTTTTTCTTTTTAAGCCCTGGTATGAGTTTCTTCTTAGAAAATGAGTCATCTTTGTTAATGTCACTGTCTGAAGGTATGTGTTCAGATGAGCTACTTCCTCCTGTTCTCTTTGGGGTGACCATTTTTTTAAAGGTTTTCCATGTGGATCCTGCCTCACCTTCCCCATCTTGTTCATTGGAGGATGTAAGATGATCATAATCACTCTCTGTTAAACTTCCAAGTGGAGATTCAGTTTTCTCCTTCAGATGTTCATCTCCTTTGTCTGACGTTTCACCCTCATTTGTTTTTCTAGTTCTTTTTTTAGCCGAGCTGCCACAGATCAGCGTCTCCCAGGAAACGGTGGAGTCAGATTTCTTTTTGCACTCTTGAGAGCTAAAATCAGCCACTTGCTGCTCTAAAGCAGGTTTTGGTTCCCCAACCACTGGTTCCTCTGCTTTCTGGACCTCTGTCAATCCTAAAGATGACTCTGGCTGTTCAATTATGTTTTTCCCGGAGTCAATCACATTTTCTGCAGCTTTACTTTCTCTCTGCCTTCTTGTGGAAAATCTTCTGAAAAGTCTTTTGAGTGGGCTGCCTTGTATCTTATCTTTTTCTGAAGAATTTTGAAGCTGTCCTTCAGGTAATAACTTGCTGTCCACTTTAAGATGTGAATCTTTTTCTTCCTCATACATAATATAAGGTATATCAAGGCACATGCATTTACTATCCACCTTTTCAGCTCCCTCTGACTCTTTTACACCATCAGTTTGATTAATTCTTGGGATTTCCTCTTCTCTAGTCTCTTTTGGTATTTCATCTTCTTTCTTTTTCTTTCTTAAACTGCCAAATATTCCCTGTGTAAAGAATTGTTTGATTGGTGTCATTGGCTCTTCTGACTCGGGATGTGTTCCACCCACATTTGCCTGTCCTTTCTCAGGTATAATCTCATGTTCTATTATTCTTGTGCCGTGATCCAGCTCTGTTGCAGTTTCTGGTTTTTGAGAAGGTTCAGATGGCTCAGGCTGGACAGACACCTGACTTTTCAAAAGCTCATCAGGTGTTTTTTCAAACAAGCTGGTTTCATTTGCTGCCACAATGCTTTTCTCTTTGGTGACACTGGACTCCTCTGATGTGCTTGCCACCTCTTCTTGATCATCTGCCAGAGGTCCTTCATCTTCAGTCTTTTCACATGTATCTTTTTTTAGGGTGAACAGAAATCCAACAAATCTGAAGACTTTTTTAAATCTAACTTCATTGATTTTATTTACTTCCTTCATCTCACTAGTTTCCTCCTTGACAGTAACACCATCCGCATTAATTATGTCTCTGTCCTCGCTCTTAGTGTTTGGTTGAAAGGAGACCACATGCTGAAGATCTTCACTTGCCTCTGTGCCATCATCTTTAAGAGTAACAAACCCTGAACAAACTAACAACATAAATAAGAATTAAATCAATAGTTCACTAAAAAAGAACATTCTGACAGGATTTATTCATGTTAATGCTGTTTCAAACATTTACTTTATCTTCTGTGCACAAAATCAGTCACCATTTACTTTAACTGTATGAAAAAGATGCAGTGAAAGTGGATGATGACAGCGGCTGTCAGTCATAGCATTCTGTCTTTTATGTTCAATTGCAGAAAGTCACACAGGTTTAAACAATATTAGGCTCAGTGTTTTTTTTAGTTTTGGATATTTTTGGATTGATAATTGTATATATAATTTCACTCACCATCTGCAAGTGGCCTCTGCTCAAAGTGTCCAGTTCCTTCATCTGCTTCGTTCTTTGTGTTTAGGTTTAAACTGGAGATCTGTCCATTTCTGTGTAACAGCTGTGAGATTATGAAGAGACATACAAGGTAAAAATTCATTTATATGTCTGTCCTTATAACTGGACAAGGAAAAAGAAATAATAAATTAATCTCTTTACTAAATGTTTAAAACCACTTTCACAATCATATTTTATATAAAAACTGATTCAGACTGACTCCATTTCATGAGCACAACTGACTATATTTTCTAAAAGTTTTCAGAATGTCATCTAACCACATAGTTCTGTGGATTTGTTTCAACAGAATGAATACATTCATGGAATTTAAGTATCAGTTATCTCAGACTAAAAGCCTATTTACAGACTTCCTGTTAAACTATAGCTGACCTCATCATGTTTACATGGGAAATCAATGTACAGTGGAGTGAAGCAAAGGAAAATTCCGTCTATCCTTTGGGAACAGAACCCTACTGATATCCCACAGTATTTATCCACACAAACTCAGCCTACACAACTGATAAAAATATGGACTTGTGATGTGACGTCAACATACATGCATTAAAAACACTTTTTACATTATAACCCAATAAAATAATTCAGATTAAAAAGTTACTGTAAGAAATCCTAATGGCACTAAAGAAACGGTACTGATACACAGTTAAATCTGCAGGTTCTGAGGCATCAGTAAATTGAGTTTAAGGGAAGATACATTTAAGCCATTTATGTCTTAATAATTTTGTTTATAGTTTACGACTTCAAAACGCATTAAAACAACTATTTGCTCCATTATTATGTGTAAGTCTTTCTTAATTTTTTGATCACCTAAGTGAATTGTAGGCCAAATGCCTATAAATAGCACAAAGTCACCTAATCTTCTGACTTCTGTAAATGCAGTTAAATAGCTGTCCGTCCTCACAGAGTACAGAACCGTAACACCACTGAGATGTTAGAATAATACACATTTCTACAATTATGGACTTTGTTTTGCGTAATAAACACCAATTGAAACACTATTTATTTTAATACGAGTTTTAAAGAGTCTTTTAACTCATGTCTGTCTCAGTGACAGTCGGTTGTTTATATTGGCAGCATCTTTGGGTGTCATGAGCGTTTGCAGCTTTTTTGGCACGTTCCGAAGCAAGACGCGCTTACAGTGCCACAGAAGTGTTGTCTATGTAGGCATCTTACCATGAGCTGCGACACAGCCCGTGTGTTTATACTGCTGCGGTCTGAAACTTTGAGAAGCATCTGTGTGTGGCAGGTTGAGTTTCATACCGTGTCATCCGGAGCATCTCTCGCCGCTGCAGTCCGCTGCTCCGCCGCCGCGTCTCCGCTGTCCCGCTGCGCTGATGACGCTGTAGCTCCCATTTCAGCAAGCGTCACTCTTTCTGGCCTGCCGTCTCCTCTTAACCAGATAGCAGTTAAAGTGAAGAGAATATCCGCAGAAGAGGTCGAGCGGCGGGCAGACTCAGAAGTAATCCAGTTTGTGCGTGTAAACTGTTTAGCGCATCCTCCTGCGCGTCACATGCGCACAGCGGCCACAGTAACGCTGCTCACAATTCACTGTTCTTCTGCTCAACGTGCAGCATCACGCGTGCTTATGAACAGACCCAAAGTGATGCGAGGATTGTATTGAATAGATTCAATTCAAATGTTCATAGTGTAACATATTTAAAAGTATGTAAGAGACAGTAAGACTGAAACTCATGTGCAGGTTCCTGCATAATGCTGAACTTACAGCTGAGGTTTTACATTTCTCTTTGAACCCTTGACCCACGCTCTACCATGCTTGAGCTATAGGATAATCTGTGTAGCAGATTAATACAGAAGCAGACATGACCAAAAAACAACATCCAAATAATACATCTGTACATAAAAAATGAAAGAGACAGTTCCAAGTTGCTTTTTGCCAATATATGCAGCCCATACAACTCACGGTTCAAAGTTTAACAGGGATGATGGTAACAGAATCAGAGTTTAGATTGTGGTTAAAATTTGAGAACTTCTACATCAAAATATCCTTCAGCATGCTACAAAACAAAGCACAAATGTTGCACAAAAACAGCCAAGCTAATGCTGTCAGCCCAGCTGTGAATCTGTGGCACTATTTGTACAAAAACACAGGATCTTTAATTCACTGAAATGAGAAAATTGATTAAGGGTATTAAAACCGTGTAAAAGGTTTTGTATTTAGTTTTAGAACATGAGGGTGAGAAAATGATGCCATCACAGTCTGAAATAAACTTTGCTTTGGACAGGAGTGAGATTTTCTTCCTGACTTTAACATGATGGGATGTTTTACATCTTATTTTTTAACCTGTCTGATTATCATTGGGAAGATACAAACTTTACTATGTATGAAATCTAAACTATTTATTCATTATTAAGGATTGTGATTATTCAAGTGATGTCAAAATAGAAACGCACCTCATAAAATGAAATGAAGCCACAACATTTAGGAGCTGATATTCCATGTATTGAACATTTCAGTTTATCTGTGTATTTTGGGCATAGCGAGTGTAACAGCTACAGATGGATTTGCAGGCATCTGGTGAATTAAAGTCAACTGACTGTAAAATGTTCTGAATAGGAACAGCCTTCATCATAATGAAATCTGAGATGAAACGGCCCATGTGAACTCAGTATCACGAGTAAATAAACCCACATAAAATGTCCTGCAGTTGTTGTCTTGTTTCATGTTTATGTTCCTCTGATAATCCAGTGTACATCTAAGGACGAACCTTCTCATCTCATTCCGTTCATCAACTTTCAACACAGCAAGATTTTAGAGAAACCGAAGTGAAAGTTTAGAAAGTGGACCTCTGTTGTTCTGAAGCCACACGCTTAATAAAATCACAAAACAGATTTCTGCATAAAACAGGAAACAAACATGTCAGTGTTGGGATAATGTGTTACTGGTGCACAGATGCTGTAGGTCAGTTTGGGTTGAGTTCCTCAGGAATCTTTGGGGGACAATGAACTTAGAGGAATTCAGCAGTTCTTCAACCCAAAACTTACAGGAAACAATCATGTCTGTCCCCAGAGCACACACATACAAATCACTGCATTTCAGATGTATATATTAAAAACTACATTTCCTGAACAAGTGAAACTTCAGAGGTTTGATGACGTGTTGGATTATATTTGAGGAGCAGTCTTTAAAATGTCCTGCCATATGCACAGAGTTCAATAAATTAACTTCTCTATTACGTACTTACAGTTTTCGCCTATAAATAACTCGCATGACAACAAATTATCTTTGTTTTTGTTCCGTTATGAAGCAAAAGCCCTCAGTCTTATAAATGATGATAAAGAGAAAAGACTTCTTAACCCATGACAAACATAAATGTTCATTTAATGAAAAGTCCTAAAACATCAGGGCGGCAATAGACCATCTTACTGAGTTAACAGGATCAGATAATTTGAGTCACAACAGCTTGCCTAACCAAAACCAGCTGATGTTTTCAGCAGACATTATACAGTTTAAAATTGCCTAAATGATGCGCTCCAGAATAAACTACAGACAGGGCTCTCTCATAATAAAACACTTTCATCTGTCACCAGTCACAGACTTGAATGTCACAAAAGCAGAACAGATATCATGTTTGCATTTGTATGTTTGCATTTGTACTGGAGAAATCTACTGTCATTTCCAGCTTGACGGATGTTTCATGACATAACTGTGTGTTTTGGTTCTTTGCTCTGTAATGGTAAGTGAATTACTGGTATCTAATTTAAGGTAATTTAATGCTGCCCAATAGATTTAAAGAGACAGACTCTGTCCCCTATGTCCTTTACATAACACTGATGCTGCAACCTGATTTGTTGCACTACATTTTTGTGGCATGTACATTTTCTGAATAAATCTGTATGTATATATATATATATATATATCTGGGATGTATCAAGGACAGAACACAGTCATTTTTACTTGTAGTAATTTACTTTCTTTTCCATTTAGAATACAAATTAATAACACCACGAAATAACACAAATCTAAGAATTTCAGCTCATGCATTCATCAAAATAAACAACTAGATAAACAGACACATTTGCCGCATATATGCAGATCTTTAGAACACGTTTGTAAATGTGTGTGTTTTAAAATCTGACTGTTTTAAAACATACAACTCATGAATATATGACTGCAGGACAGACTAACAGTGACCCAATTATAAACTCGATTACATATAAATCTTCTCAGACAGACCTGCCATGAGCCCCGAGGGTGTTGATCGAAGCCGGATGCTTGTTCATGATCGGAAAATACACATATATTAAAATCCAGTATTATTTTATTGTAATAATAATAAATATCGTGTTTAACTGCAGATCGCGCGTCAACGCATTACCAGACATGTGCGTGAGACATGCGCAGAATGAACAAATCAAGACACGGAAAGTTAAAGCTGATAATGCAGAGAAACCAGGAGAAATACACGCCTTTGCGTTTCATTTGTCACTATATGTTTGATTATTAATCATGATCAGTGTATAGGGTCGTGTAAATGTAAAGACCCCCTCAACACAAGAAAGATTTATGTTTATTAACATTATATTAGTTCAGTTAACATTGCATGAGTTTAAATCATACATGAAATGTGCAAGAATAAGGTGACAGCTAATAAAACTCACTGTGAGTAAGAGGAACAGGGAAACAGACTCTGCAGCGGTTATAGACAAATGCTCACAGTTCCTTACAAAACACACTAAACATTAACATACAAGCCAGGAGTGTTACATTTAAAGACCTTATATGTTGCATTTAAGGAAAGAGGTTTCGGGGTTTTAAAATGAGGGTTTCAAACATGCTTGATTTAGAGATTCTCGCACTGGCTGTTGAATCTGTCATTAATCAATCAGTTTGTATTAAAACTGCCTGTGTTTGAGTTGTTGTAGGTGTTGTTGTAGGACTTCATTACTTTACTGCCATCCTGTGGTGAGTTTACAAAATTACTGAAGGGCCTTTCCATGTTTCCTTAAAATATCAATGAACTCTTTCAAAGAAACGAGATTTTTTTGCTGCACGTATTAACACATGCAGTTTATTGTGTTACTGTGTCCTATGGGGACTGATCGTGATTGCGTCATCTTTCAGCTTTTCACTTCCGCATTGCCACTCACGTGACTGTTGTGACCGCTTTACATGTATCGTTTATAATGTTTACACTTTACATCGATGCATTGTTGAGTAGGTTTGAATGATTTCTCTTTAAGATGAGACAGGACAGATTAAACATTTGAACATGTGTTGATGACTAGAACTTCTGCATAAATATTGCATGGCAGTAATCACAGTAGATGGTGTGAGAATATAGTTACACCAGCTGCTGACTGAATGCAGTGGTAACTCAGCTTTGGTAGATGCTGGTTAATGATGTCAAATAAATCATTCTATGGTTAACTTGGCATGTATATACTCTGTTTAGAGAACAATAATTAATAAGTTAAGTTAATAAGACACCATAGATAAATACTCTCTCATTACTCAGAGGATAATAGGAGACCCCATAATCTTCACAGAGCAACAAAATATTCAGATTGAATGACTGGATGTCAGGAATTTAATAAGCTATTTGTAGATTGTTGAAATACACAGAA
>JAZGTK010003701.1:0-26589 GCA_036877625.1 Ambastaia sidthimunki
CTCTGTTATCTGGGAATCAAACTCTTCTCCTTGGAATTGTTAATTCCATCCTCTACCAGTTGAGCTTCAACAAAGCTGATTATGAAGTACTAGTTAATATAACCAACCCAGATTAAAACTGTGAATTTGGTTATTTTGTTCTTTATGACTGAGGCATATGTTTTGATTGCTCACTGTTCATTTGATCTGAGCATATTCATCTGTTCACAGTGAAGAGAAAAAACAACCAAACATTGATTTGGTTTGTTGTTCTTTCTGTCTTATAGGGATTCAGAGGTACAGTCACAGATCACCCTGACTTTGATGCAAACAGTGATGCAGAGACTCTCTATAATGCCATGAAGGGCTTCGGTGAGTGTGTAGAACTCTTTGGTTAGAGGTGTTCAGTATGACAGGTGGGATATTCAATATCATCCTATTCTATCATGGTCCAATGTGTCACAGGAAGTGACAAGGAGGCCATCTTAGACCTGATTGCTTCACGAAGCAACGCTCAGAGACAGGAGATCCACAGTGCCTACAAATCACTCTATGGCAAGGTAGTGTAACATTTATAACACAGATAAAAGGCTTTAGAAGCCATTAGAGATAATACAGTAATTGCTATAGATTTACACAATAAAAGTTTGCTTTATGGTTTCTGTAGGATTTAATTGATGACCTTAAATATGAGCTGACAGGGAAGTTTGAACGTCTGATCGTTGGTTTGATGAGGCCTCCAGCCTACCATGATGCCAAGGAAATGAAGGATGCCATTAAGGTATATAAAAACCTAAATATTGTGTAACTGTCTATGTTAGGCATGCAGTGCATGTCTGATTGGAGTATATGTTGTATTTGATACAACGAAAGTTAGGTTTGCAAGTCTCAGAAAAGCAAAAATAAACATAACATAAAAAAACGTAAAAAAGTAAATAAAGAAAAAATAAAAGTATTATATATGTTTATTCAGAAATGCAATAGGTTGCAATATGTATATTGCACAGAAATCATAGATAACTATAACTGGCTATAAAATGTGTTATATGGTCTGTTCTTTATGATATTTAATTTGCTGGATTAATAAATCTGTTAATCAGGAAAATACTTTGCATATTCATAACCCCTTCTGTAAGCATCAGTCATTAAGATCAGTTAAAATATCAGCTGTCTTATTTACTGCATGTTTTTTTCCTGTGAATCTGTTTTGGCATTTCTGTCATTAGGATGCGGTAAGTGATTTTCCTTCCTAAAGTAAGAAGCGACACATCAAGCTTTTTCTCACCCCTTAGCGATTGATGTCCATTTCACCATTAAGAGAAATCAGCCAATCAGAGCTTCAATAAAAAACATTTCCAAATTAAAGAACAAACATGAAATGTAACGATGTAGAAATATTTAACTTAATCATACATATAGTAAATATTCAGTTTTAACTTATATTAAGTGTAAATTGTAATTGCTGTTTAATACATTTCGTTTTATTGTTACTGTAAGCAGCTGATTGGTTTAAAAAATGCACAGTAATGAGAACAAATTATATTAAAATTACTAACTCTCATGAACACCAGTACTGTATGTTCACTGTTTTATTTTATAGGGTGATCTAATTTCTGTCTGGATGATGTATTGACATAAATAAAGAGATGCATTTGAACTAAGCAATTTACTTCCTCCCGGTAGGCAGCAGGAACAGATGAAAAATGCTTAATTGAAATTCTTGCTTCAAGAACCAATGAGGAGATCCATAATCTGGTGGCAGCATACAAAGATGGTGAGGCTCAGGATTTAGTTCTAGATTCTTCTAGACTGTGGAGCTCATGTAGCCTGACACTGTTCTTGTGTTCATAGCGTATGACAGAGACCTTGAAGAGGATGTGATAGGAGACACGTCCGGACATTTTAAGAAGATGCTGGTTGTTTTACTTCAGGTCAGTGAAATGAAATATTTATTATTGTATATATTATATATTAGCAGCGCAAAGGTTGTGGGTTCGATCCAAGGAAATACAAGTACTGATAAAAATGTTTACCTTAAATTCACTGTACGTCGCTTGGGATAAACGCATCTGCCAAATTAATAAATGTAAAATGTTGTTTTTCTTTTTCTTTCTTTTCTTTGTATTCATCAATAATCTTCATATAGTTCTCTGCATATATAATTATATTAATTATATTACATAAAAATATAAAAAACGTATATGATGGATATACAGCACAGCTTTGACATGGTGGTCATGGTTTTGGCTGTGTTTAATCTCTGTGATTATGGGGCTTCTCAGGGGACCAGAGAGGAAGATGATGTTGTGAGTGAAGATCTTGTGGAGCAAGATGCTCAGGTGAGTCTAATGAAGAGTCCAGCCTCTGTTTAACTTCTCATTCATAACTTGTTCCAGTCTTGTGGAATAAAAGACAATCTAGCCCCTAAAACGTTTGAGGTCTGTACTCCCAAAGTTACGTTAATTTTATTTTAACATAATAATTTATTAAGAATAATAAAGGCATCCATTGATCCTTATTCTTTAGTTTTTTTTATAAAAATCAAAGTAAATAATATTTTGTGTAATTTCCATCTCCCTGTTATAAATAGGGTTGAAAGAGGTGAAATTATATAACCAGATGTCACTATACAGCTGGATCTGTTGACCTGAGTGTGAATCATGACAGAACAAGCGTGTTGTGTGTTTGCTCGCTACAGGACCTGTATGAAGCAGGAGAGGCTCAGTGGGGCACAGACGAAGCCAAATTCATCATGTTGCTGGGAAACCGCAGTGTGACCCATTTGCAGTTGGGTATGAGAACCGCAGTCACACACTGGACATTTCTGCTGAGTAACACCCCTCCCCCACAACACAATCCCCCCTCTGTTTCACAAACACTTTTCACTGCACAGTAAAATAATAACCTCAACAAAACCAAAGTACAGCAACATAATCCATGAATGATTACACAAAATCTCCCATTGTTTTATATTGCAGTGTTTAATGTAATATTAAGATTATGCAATATGCAACTTTTAATAATTGTTGCATGACATAATAGAGCAAAAAATAATTGAATTGTCTGTGTTGTATTATCCAGTGTTTGATGAATACCAGAAAATTGCTGAGAAATCCATTGAGGACAGTATTAAGAGTGAGCTGTCTGGAGACTTTGAAAGACTGATGCTGGCTGTGGGTATGTTATGGCTTATGGCTTAGAAAATTATATAATTTTCTGTAAAACACAGCTGCATGTTTAATAAGATCTGCTGCTTTGTTTCCCTCCCACAGTTCAGTGTATCAGGAGTAAACCCATGTTCTTTGCCAAACGCCTCTACAAATCCATGAAGGTTAATGCTACTCTAATGCTTTCCTGTTATAATAAATACTAACAGAATAAAGGCCTCAGAGTTGTGATCAGTGTGGTAAATGCTTTTGCCTTCTGTGTCTGTTCTCACATCAGGGTCTGGGCACCGCTGATGACACTCTGATTCGCATTATGGTGTGTCGATCTGAGATCGACATGCTGGACATCAGAGAATGTTTCCGGTTGCGCTATGAGAAATCTCTCTACAGCATGATTCAGGTATTGTATATTCTGTACACAAACATTAAAAAACTAGACTCCTCTATATCTCTGCATGACAAATATTCCTTCATACC
The DNA here is from genome assembly GCA_036877625.1 of Ambastaia sidthimunki. Classification (NCBI taxonomy): domain Eukaryota; kingdom Metazoa; phylum Chordata; class Actinopteri; order Cypriniformes; family Botiidae; genus Ambastaia; species Ambastaia sidthimunki. The sequence goes on from JAZGTK010003701.1 coordinate 3,624, forward strand.
ACATTCAAATAATTGTCTGCGGTTGTAAATCAACTTTAATACATTTTGCATATCTGTGTGTAAACTCAACAGGATGACACATCTGGGGAGTACAAACGCACACTGCTGAAGCTGTGTGGAGGAGATGATGAGTATGCTTTTGCTCATTTTTAAGTTTTTACTTTTAAGTGTTAAGCTACGGGGTTGAAATTTTGTATGCAGTAACTATTGAACGTCCATAGAGGGCAGCATTGGACCATGTTACAATGCAGGATAATGCGCCGTGCATTACAGTGTGTGCTTTAAAAACACTTTGGAATACTTTATTGTTCTTAATGTTTGTTTAAAAATACTTTCATATTTTCCTCCTTTTTGAAAAATGTATTAATACATTTTTCTTTAAGTCTAAGAAAGTCAGTTCAGATTAGTTTAATGTGATGTGACAATATTATTACTATTTGTAATACATTTAAATTTAGATGCTTTTGATGGGATTAAATGAGCAAAATAACAAAATAAAATATATAAAATAAATATATAAACATGTCATTTTGTCAAGCACACAAGGTTGTCAAGCACACAAGGTTAAATAGCTGTTTGTTTCTCAGTATTGCAGGGGAATTCTTTCCTGAAGCTGCACAGATTGCCTACAAGATGTGGGAAATCAGTGCCATGACCAAAATCCAGGTTTGAATCCCACACACACTGTCAGCACAACTCTGGCATGCATTATATTACCCTCCAGTGACCTGATCCAGCCAAGCTAGAGTCCATCACAGTGTCATGCACCCTGAGAATACAGCAGAGCTTTTGTCTGTGTACAGATACCATCCAAATGCTATTCAATCAGAATTCTGACATACAGCCAAGTTCCTGTGACACCCCGTTTACTGTCACACCATTCCAGAAACCTCTGACTGTGTGTCTGTATGTGTGCTGGTGCTCTTAGAAATCAGAACTGTTTACAAATAATTTCTTTATATAACCCTTTTAATAAAAATACTTAAACTGTAAGAAAATCCTTGCTCCACTTTTTTTGAATATGTATTACTGTACAGTAAATGCTAAATGTTTGTTTTTGTAAACAGAGGGATAAATTGAAGTATCAACAGAGCTTCACTTTTCCTGAACTTTTTGAACATTCCTTCTTTATCATGTTGACGGTATCTGGATAACATCATTTTATTTCTCCTTCACTAGTTAAGGGGGACTGTTAAACCATACTCAGATTTTGACCCGGCGAGTGATGCACAAGCTCTGAGAAAGGCAATGAAGGGTTTCGGTGCGTAAAACCCAGTATTTTATCTTTGATTGTGTTTGACGATGTTGCTAATATATAAACAGACTGTGACCTTCTGTGATTTTTTCAGGCACTGATGAGGATACAATTATTGAAATTGTGGCAAAAAGAAGCAATGAACAGAGACAGGAGATAAGACAAACTTTCAAATCTCTTTTGGGGCGGGTACGACACTGTCTTGACATCTCTGCATTCTTGTTGATTTCACATGAATACATGAATATACACAACATAATTATTTTAACAACAAATAGTTCAACATCAGTGATGTCTAGCAGCTTTTAGTTACATTTGACCTGAACAAACGTGATTTAAAAAAGGTTAAAAACCTGCAACATAGCATTTTTCTAATGTGTGAAATTGTGTTCAATCAGGATCTCATGGCTGACCTCAAATCAGAACTGTCTAAAAACCTCGAAAGGCTCATCCTGGGCCTTATGATGACCCCAGCAGAGTTTGATGCCAAAATGATGAAGAAAGCCATGGAGGTGTGCTGACACATTTCACAAACTGTTAAAGTGTTTCATCGTGCTTGACCTGCTACTGTTTTTCAAACTGTGTTCATTTGTTCACTGAGAGACAATGAACTGTCCAAACTAGAGCAGAGGTCAAGAGCTTCTACATATACTATTTATGTCCTGGCATTCAAAGTCTTTAAATGTGTAGAAACTTTAAATAACTTCTGTTATTATGAAATTAAAAGCAGAATTTTGTTAATATGTATAATTTGAGTGTATATTGTTTAATGTATAATAAAAATGCTAACACACAAAAATATATTTTCTGTTTCTCAATAGGGTACAGGCACGGATGAACATGCTTTGATCGAGATCTTGGTTACCAGGAGCAACCAGGAGATTCAGGATATGTGCGCTGCCTATCAGAGTGGTAACGAAACGTGACTTTTTCATAGCAGTATCATGTCCAGCAGGGGGCGCCACTTGTTAAGGCTAAAAATAATTGGGGCTTTTTAGAGCGCGTTCTCTTAATTTTTACTGCAGATGTTGTACGTTTGATGTCTTTATATTCCCCTAAACAGCGTATAAAAAAAGTTTAGAGGACGCCATCGAATCTGACACGTCTGGACGTTTTAAACGGGTTCTGATTTCTTTGGCACAGGTAATATCCACAGTTTTCACATTCAAAGACTGAATACAGTTCATAATATATAAGCACATATTTCATTAATACTGATGGTGCTTGTCAGGGAGCCCGTGAGGAGGGCCCAGCAGACATGTCCAGAGCTTTAGACGATGCCCAGGTTAGTATGAAAGAGTCAACACTGTGTCTTTTATTTAACCTATACAGTTAATGTACTGTCCTATATATATATAGTTATAGTTGTCTATATAGGAATCTGTATAAATATAGTTCCCTTCTATGTTAGTCCCTGGCAGACGCATGCAATGCAGACTCAGATGAAATGGAGGATAAATTCATGAGCATTCTGTGCACAAGGAGTTTTCCTCACCTGAGGAGAGGTAATGCAAACACATTTGCTACTGTACATGCTAATACACGCTGTCGTTAAAACTCAAGCCAACTTACTCTGTATCCCCTCCAGTGTTCCAGGAGTTTGTTAGGTGCAGCAACAAAGACATTGAACTGATCATAAAGAAGGAGATGTCAGGGGACTTTAAAAACACCATGTTTGCTATCGGTAAAAACTGTTGTGTTCTTTTTCAACACAATAACTTGGATGAACTGTACAGTGGCCCCATAAAACTACACCATGCTTAGTAATGCATTCATGTCTTTGCAAAAAGTTTTTAATAATACAACAGTAGGTTTAAAATGAATAAAACTTAGTGGAGCATGGCCACTCTGTGATAAACATACACACGCACATATACATCCACTTTAAATGACATTGGTAGCTGTTGTTTAAAAGTAATGTTGTGAGAAAGGGTCTGGCATCATTTATTTGCAGGTGTCATTTCATTTGGTATCGAAAACAATAGGATTCATATGTTTTAAGTGTGAATTATGTGTTTAAATACATTTGGGGCCACTATATTTCATTTAAACTACTTGCATGTCATTTTGTTGAAATAATGATAACAATCAAATTTCACAATATCACATTTTGGGTTTTCTGTGAAATAGCTCAACCAACGCATGACACAAATGTGATCAGAGTAAAACAGCAATAACATCATTAAATTTTGTTTCAGTGCGGAGTGTGAAGAATCAGCCTTCTTATTTTGCTGACCGACTGTACAAAGCCATGAAGGTACAGAAGCTTTTCTTAGTTATGTAACACACAACCCTCCATCTCTACATCTGGCTTTGACTCTGAGGAGTAGGGAAAAATATTTAGAGCCAGTTTAAGACAAAATAACATCATTCAGCTTTCATATAAATGATGAATTAGTCACTGACTAAAATCATGCTGTGGTGAGTAAGTCCTCGCCATGACCTAAAACCTAGTTTCTGGTCTTAGTTTTAATACATCAAGTGCACTTTTGATGACGGTGTGTGTGCTTTTGAGGCACCATTGACAGTTTTCAGGCCTGATAATGAGTCACAGGCCCTGCGATGGGCATTTGCAGAACTGCTGATGTTCTGCTTTGTAAGCATCACACAGATCAGTGGTCAGACTTTCCTAAGGGGTGTGATTTTCCCTGCAGTGCCTGGGAACAGACGACAGGGCTCTCATCCGTATCATTGTGTCCCGTTCTGAGATCGACCTCTTTAATATCCGCAAAGAGTTTAAGGAGACCCACGATGCCTCTCTGCATGAGTTTATCCAGGTAAAGACCCTCAGTGTAACTTGTGTGTTTTTTGTGGACATACTGCATATATGTGAACGCATGTGAACGTTAGTGAATTTAGAAGCGAGTTGTGTAGATATTGTGTTTTGTCTAACTGTTGGCAACGCACATCCTCTTTTGGTTCGAGGGGAACAGAGTGTTCGGCAGGTTCATGTGGTGTACTCGCTCGACTCAGCTGTTTAGGAATTTCCCCTGTATGCTTGACTTCCTCTCAGTGTGCCGAATCTGATTGGTGGAGAAAAAAAGAGACAGGAAGTGTGTAATAGCAGGTCTATACTGCTCTGTGTCAAAATTCCCTTCTAGATCACAACCTTCATACTTTAATAGTTAATTTGAATTGTTACATATGCTTTGTCAGTAGGGGCCAAAATTAACCAAGAGTTTAGAATTATTCCATTTACATTTAATTTGTAAACACAGATGCAAAACAAACGAGATAGAAGCATTTTAATTTACTGTGGTTGACAAGTTTTATGACATGATATTTGCATGATAAATGCAACTATAAAAAGCATGCTGAGAACAAGTCTATGTGCATCTTTAAGATGTGTACAAGAGTAACCTAAACCTTTACAGTAGCATGCTTTGTGCAGTGAGATTTTTGGAATAGATTATATAGTTTAAAAAATTGGATAGTTTCATAACACTTTTCATTTTATTATTTAGCCATTAACAGAAGTAAAACAACCCATTGATCTCACTGCTTGTATCGTTATTATGAAAGCTTACAGTCACTGTTATTGCATTAAGAATTTCATAACTTAAAACCATTGGGCAACACCAAAACCCACCCTTAATTTAAATTAATCCAAACCTTTATGACTTTCTTCTGTGGAACATAAGAAACATTTTGGAGAATGTTTACACCTCTACCTTTTTCCATACAATGAAACTAAGGCTGAAAGGTTATTTTGGGGTGAACTGTCCCTTTAACTTTGCGCTCTGACATAATTAATTTTCCACATGTTGATTGTGTCTCTTTTCCAGGGTGACACATCTGGAGACTATTGCAAAACCCTTCTGATCCTCTGTGGAGGAGAAGACTAGCACATTGTCCTTTGTTGTCATGGATACGATGCAGTAAATTCGTGCCTAGCAGCCAGTTCTCTATGTTCCACCCTTTGTCTGTGAGGTGCTAGTCAAATCGTCTCTGTGCCCTTTACCACCATGCTTATGCCAAAGCTAGTGACCTCTGACCTATGCAAAAGCCGCACCTTTTTGCTCTTGTGTTCTGCAATCGTGCACGATATGTAAGCAATTTTTTTTACAATTTAAAGCCTTTTTGTGGTGTTTTGGTAAGGATAAGTGTTTTATTTTACAGTATTTAACCCAACCATTCTGTGTTCACGTTGCTCACACAAGAAAATAAAAGAAGTGATCTTGTGTAAGTGTGTGTGGATAGATTTACAGCATTGTTGTTTTTAATCTAGCATTTAAATCTTCTGCAGTCCAGCAGCCCTTAAACATCCAGTATTTGACTCAACAGGGGTTTCTAACATCCTTATTTCATTACTGGTCCGGTGGGCTGATTCACTCAGATCAGTCATTAACTAAACTTACATTACAGACACACCACATAAGGAAATTCCCTCCTGTTGTAATCTATCTAATTCATCTCTAAATAGGAAATGTCTTGTTATAAATTACAGATGGCAAATGTGACATTTGATGTTCAGCGTTTCTGAAGGATGATGCTGATTTTCACAAGAAAATCTTAATAATGTAGTTTCTAAAAATAGAGAGAAAATAAACGAGTGGTAGATCTGTACTGTTGTGCTTGATGAACACCCTGATGTTTGAGCTCATTGCTTTTATTGGATTTGTCAATGCACACCACATCTTAATTAAGAATCATGTGACGGCTATATTGGAGATACTCTGACACCAGTTCTTTCCCAGAAAGCAATAGTCTAATTCTCTGCAGATTTCAGAATGCTACAATTTAATTTATTAAAGCCGTCCTCTGTCAGACCATCAATTCATTATACTGTCTTATGCGGATATGTATAAGTGTGAATATTTTATATGTGTGCATAAGTGTGTGTGTTTGTGTGTGTGCAAGTGTGTCTTTGTGAGTGCAGCTGTTTCAGGCCATCTTGTTAGTTGAAAGAGGAAAGAAAAAAATAGCTTGTCGGGTTAGGAAATCCCCTGCTGTAGACCAACATCACAGTCACAATCAATGATGTCTGCAATCGCAATAACATTGTTCAATTCTGAACTCAACATCAAAACGTATTTTTGTGATTATATTTCTAACTGTGTGTGAGTAGTAAAAGCAAAATGAAAACTATATTTTCTGCTGCTTTAATGCTAACACGTTATAAATACCGAACAAATACAACAGAAAGAACATGTTTTGCATTACTAAATGCAGTGTCTCTTGCAGAGTGCAGAGGCTGCATGCAAGTTTGCAGAAATGCATTTAAAGCTGCCATTCACTGCACTGCAGCCCAATGCCTGTGCACACTTATACCCTATTGGTGTTTAAAAACGTTTATAAAACCTATGCATTTTGTGCAAGACTTGTACAATTTGCATGTTATTATTAACTTTTGTAGTTAAGTGCTTTCTATGTTTCAGTTGTGTGGGACGAAAAGTAGGCTTGTTGTTTTGTGTACTTTATAAAGAATTAGAGTACACATAAATTACACAAAATAATTATGGCATAGTCTAATGCAATAAACTTCAATAACCTGCTGGTTTATGAATCTATTTTATAATCGTTTGAGTCGAATTATGACAAGGTCTTTCAGCCTCCTCTTAACTGTACAACATTTTTAACATATTATGGTTTTCAAAACACTCAAAATACAGCAAGTTACTATTTAATTGATCTGTTGTGTAGTAATGCAGTTAAGCTAAGTTCCTGGACACATACTAGGTCCTACTTTTGAGCTGAAAATATCAGAGCCTTTCACTATGTGGGAATTTCCCCTTGTGTTTAAAAACACAGCAAACGCTTCCCCCATTGCCACTATAGTTTCCTTAAAAAACGCCTCTCGGACACAGCTGTAATGTGTAGGTGAGTAACTAAACCATGTTTATATTAAATATTGTGTATTGTTGTTCATAGAAATAATTTGATGTATGTTATTTAAACTAGCTTTTTTAAACTTATGGATCTAGAAACTGGAACTGGTACATTTGCATTTGCTGAAATGCATTGTTGTATTTTAAATGGAAATTAGATTTTAATGATACAATGTTAAAGAAAATTGCATTAAAAGTAAATGTATCATTTTCTAAAAGGTGTGTATATTGTTCATTCAGACAAAGTACTGATTGAATAAGCACCAGCACATAATGTTGTAAATGGATACCATTCTTAAGAATTGCTTACTTTGTCAAATTCTTTATTTAAGAATGTCAAATTCTGCTTTGTTTAATTCAACTGGTTTTAAATCCACATATGCATTTTTAAGTTTTATAAAATTGCTTGATTGTTGACCAACAACAAAAAAATAATGATTTACACTAAAGTATGTTTTAAAATGTTTTAAAATGTTTTAAAAGTTAACCACTTTTTCAACTTTAAAAAGTTGAAAGTTAACCACTCAGACTTCTCAATAAATATATTCTTGGATCAGTTATATTTTTACCATGCTGTAACAGCACCTACTGTAGTATCTGTGTGAATCTTAAAAACCACAGTGATTTCCACAAGATGTCACTATTTATTTCTAGGTCAGGGTAAGATATTTGCAAAGAGGATTTTAGGTTAATCTTTATGGTTTATGATGATGGCTGCCTTATCAAACACCTAAAGAAAGAAAAACTGCATTAAATTTCCTTTGAACAAATGATGATTGCTTGCATGACCATGTAATGACAGGTAGTGCATTCTTGCTAAAAACGCAAGAAGTCAAGATTTCTTAGAAAAAGGTTGACGATCTTTGTGATCTGGTTAGGTAGATCCTTTTGTTTAGGAATTATTTATCAGACAATTTAATGTGAGATTTTTATTTTCCTTTTAATAAATGCAATATTTTTACCTATAAATAAATTAATAAAAAACAAATAAATAAATGAAAGTCAATATCACACATACAGTAGTGTAAAGTTATAATTAGTAAGTTCTAAATTACTGTTAATTAGAATAGTTTAATTATGAGTAATTAACCATCCTAAAGTTTCCCCAGTGGTCAAACAAGTACATCCATCCATTTACTTTAATAATAAACCTTAATTTCTTTTTTTAATGTTGTTATTGAAACCTTCTCCAGTATTAAAAACCTTAAAGGGTTAGTAAACCCAAAAATAAACATTCTTCCATAATTTACACACTTTTATGTCATTCCAAACCTGTATGACTTTTTGCTTCTGAGGAATGCCAAACAACAAAATCACTCAGAAATGTATCAAATTATCTTCTTTTGTGTTCCACAGAAGAATAAAGAAATATAGGCTTGAATAAATGAGTGAATAAATGATGGAAAATTTTTCATTGGGTGAACTAACCCTTTAAGTATTATGTTTAGTATGGTGGACCATGTGTGCACATAGGCTTTAAAACTTGTGTGTGTTATTAAATACACATTGAGTACATGTTGGTCCTTTCAGTAGACTGTAAAGAATATCTGAGAATGTTTTGATAATACTGGTAACTGTAAAGCAATTCCTAAACAAAGATCATGAATCATAAACAATGTTAATTGCAGCCACAAAAACTCATGACTGTACTTCCTAACATACTTTCTAATACATTTTTCAATAGCTGAATCTTTTTGCAGTATAACTATGGACAAGTCTACTTTAGTCTGTTTACAATATACATTCCTAAGGTGTTTGTAATTTACGAACAATACAGTCATTTGTGTATAGTGTGGATTTTCTGAGACTAGACCTTCCAGGATTGACCAATAATGACAACGTTTCTGTTACTCAATGTCTTGATCCCTGTTATCTGTTTCCTTTGTGACTTTCTTCATGTAGTAGTGAAAAGAACATATTCTTGCATATATTTTGCATATTCTGATCGAGGACATTAGATGAAAATACATTCGTATTGTTTTCAATTAAGACTCAGATATCCCAGTTTTCTGCAGTACTGACAGGTAGGAGTTAAGTATAGAAAATATTGCTGTATATAAAAAATACTACAGATAAAAATACTGTACATCTGTTATGAGATGTCCTCATTAATGAAGCAAAAGTGATATAGTGTGTGTAAGAATAGCTAACCTCAGCTTGCATTAGAATGGCTGTTCTGCTATAAATTGCTATTTAAAAAGCATATTCTAAATTAGTTTTTTGCTTTGTTTTCTTATCTGCTGTATTTCTGCTAAATGTATTCCCTGTCAACTATTTTCTATAGTTTTTTGTCTTATGTTCTGTTTCTGTGCGTAAATCTATTTTTGTAAAACTTATTTTTTTCTTTTGTATGTAGTTTCTATATAGCACACAAAACGGCATATCTTATATATCTATAAGATAAAGGATATCTAGAAAAATATCTTTAGTGTTTTATGCTAAAACACTAAAGATATTCTGTAAAGCTGCTTTTGCAACTTTGCAAATCTGTAAAAAGCTGTACGGAAATAAAATACAATTAAATGCATAAAACCTGAGTGTACCTTTAAACACGCCACAGATGTGAGGCTGCTCTGTGCGCGTGAACGCGCTTCTGTTTACATCTGCTCGCGGGGTGGAATTTCCCCCCCGAACCACTTCCGCAAACCTTTGGCTGATCAACGCGTCTCCGTAAAGGTACAGAAAGAGCTACTTTTCTCCTCTATAGACCAAAATAGAACACAAAATACAGACAATTAAAACCGTTATCGTGTGACCACTTCGTTTTACTCTTTCTAAGGGCAGCACTGAGTGTATATTGGTTGTGTTTTAGTGAGAGCTAGCGTGAAAGCTTTTGTCTGCTAGCTTGGTAAACACATCACCTGATGTTAGCCGGATGCTAAGCTAACAACATCGTATTATTTGGTTTATACAGCGAGTCATTTGTTCAGAACACACAGTAAGTTTGCTTTAACCCGTGTGGGCTTAAATAAAAGACCGTGGTTGCCATACTGTGTGTTTGAGATGGTATTGTGAAGTAAAGACCTTTGTGAGCTGTTGATATAGAGCTCGGGGGGGATCAGAGATAAACATGATCCTCTCGATAAGGTTTCCTCTTGTTTAAAGTCACCTATCAGCGTTGATGTTGACGGTAAGCGAGCTGTTTAAACAGGTCTTGTCATGGAAAGGAAAGGGTATAGCTGATATGGTTTGTTGGGTGTATATAGTGTGCAGTTGCTCTGGAGGTAGGTGTGTTTTTGTTCTGACATGTGTCTCACTGTGGCTTTGTCTGGCAGCAAAGGACCATTAATTTGTCTCGTTGCCGGTTTGATCTGTCACTAGGTTTTGAGTTGTGTCATGGTAGTGAGCATGTGTGCAGTCTCTGGTTGAGAAACTGTTTAAAAGTTGACGGGAATTTCGTAACTTCTCTATATCTGGGTTTGCTGAGATGTCCACTGTTTAAGAAGGTCTTAATTGCTTCCAAAATGACGCATTTTCGTCGTGATATCAGAGACGAACATTCAAATCATTGAGTCTTGAAATAGCCAAAGAGAAATCCCCAAGAAGACATTATTCAAATGTATTTTTTTGAATTGCAAATCAACAATCTTGACGCATCTTTGTGCTGCCAGTTCATATGACTGTGGTTATTAGAGACTTATATTTAACCTGCTCTTACAGTACACACAAATGTTCATCTGATTTCTTTCTTTTTAGTACAGGAGATGTTTGGTAAGTGACCGGGTGACAGATGGAAGGAAAAGGTCCATATCGAATCTATGATCCCGGTGGGAGTGATTGCCAGGTCAAAGATGAGGCCAGCAGCCTCAGCTACAGACAGCTACTAGAAGAAAACACTGTGTTGAGGGAGAGAATGAAAGGTCTGAAGAGTTTAGGTGAGGGATCTGGGGTTGTCACGCATCAAACCCTTTCAATTCTTTTGACATACAATAACCTGAATGATTGGACCGGTTTTGTTCAGCTGCTTTTTAACACGTTTTAGTATTCAGAGTGACTTTGTAATAATCGCTTTGTTATTTTCCATGTAAAAATGTCTTTATGGCCATATGCTGTAGCGAATATCATGGACTAAGTCTGAGCACCCAAGCTCACCTACAGTAAAATACTGTAAATGTTGCACATTGTCAACATCTGAGTCATTACATCTCATGTTGCTAAATTTGAGTTAGGACACTATTGTTGAGTTTAAGAATAGAAAAATGAGGAGATTCCAGATTGTCTGCTTTTGGCAGCTGGCATCATGCATCAGTAACTCCAGGCGTTTACAAAACAATTGGCTAAGGACAGCTTTGCTTTCATTATGTGAGCTTGTGTCATAAAACGCCCTCCTATCTTTCCTGTGACTGGCAGGAGATCTGTTAGAGGAATCTCAGACAGAGGCAGCAAAGCTTCGGAAGAGGGTGGAGGAGCTGGTGAGGGATAATGAAGCCCTGAAGTCCTCCACGACCAGCTTTGCCTCTAGCATGTGTATGGGCGCCCCTGTTCAAACAGACACACAAGGTACGGTTTAAATACTAACCCATATCCTGATTGGGTGAGATTCCTGAAGTCTGACAATGGATAGACTTTATAAACTGGATTGTGGCTCCTTTAGGTCATGGAAAACATCACAGTCATCCTACAATAGAAAGGCAAGAATCTCGAGGTTGCTTAGCTGGAAACACTTTACAACTAGAGGCAACTGTAAGTATTTATACGTTTTTTTTTTTTAATAAACAAACATGTAGCATGTTGTGAAAATCTTACAATGGCAGTGTAGCTTTCAGTTTTGTTTATTTGCTGTCTATTTTTCTCCTATTTGAATAGTAAAATATTCTTTATTAGCTTATTTTTTGCACGTGACTGACAGAGAATATTTTTGTAATTTTTTGAAGCTAGATTATAGATTTGTTAAGTGAGTTAATATATTGTTTTATAACATGCTGTGACAATTTGTATGTTTTTATAATATTTTTACTATGGGTTATTGTTTGATATCCGTTTTACTGTCTGAAAGTGTTGTAACCCTGTGAATTCTGTTTACAGGAAATCTCATCAGAGTTTGAGGTGGTAAATATGGAAGAGAAGACAGTCTCTGAAACCCAGCCGGTGAGTTTTGGGGATGTTAGGAAATCCTGGGCAGCCGCAGGCACTCATCAGCACGTGTGAAGTTGTAGTATGTGAATGTAGTATGTGAATGGATCCACAGGTGACACATGTTCTAGTCACAGTCATTGCTCAGCTGTTTCTTACTTCCCTTCCTTATCAGGGATTTGTTCATTGTAATGAATCAAGATATCTGCTTAGGGCTGTTCCCAAAATGAGTCACAAGGGAAACTCCAGGAATTAGTAAAAGCAGATAGACTTTAAAACTTAGTGTGAGAGTGTGGAATACCTCTTTGGGTAAAGTTATAAAACTGTGATCAGAAGAAACATTAACATAGAGATACTTAAGGAATTTTTTCTTTCACTTAATGGTTTTGTTGTGTTTTCCTGGGGGTATCAAAGAAGAAGGGTAGATACAGTAATTCTGGTATGGGAGCCAGTACATGTGCCTGTTGATGGGAATTATATGTCAGGGTTTTTTTGAGAAGAGGACTTACGTTTATAAACACGTCTTTATAATGCAGGCTGGTGTGATGCACCTGCCACAAGAAAACCTAGAGCTGGCGAGTCAACTCCGCCGACTGGAGAGTTCTTTCAGCGTATTTGCTGAAGAGTCCAATCCCAACCAGTTGCTTGCTCACCTGGGCCGCATGGCTGTGGAGTTCCACCACCTCTCATCCAAGGTCCAGAAGAACGAACAGAGAACATCTCTTCTGCAGGTGAGTGTCTTGGAAACCATGTAAACCTTTGTTTAACCATTACATGACCTAGCCAAGACTAACTTATTTTGACTTACTATCTTTTTCGTTACTATATAATTTGCTGAGTATTTTTTGCTCTTTTTTTTTTTTCTAGACACTTTGCGAACAGCTAAGACAAGAGAACAACGAGCTTAGGAAAAAAATGGAGGACGACCTTCAGTACCGCAATCGTGATTTGGAACAGCTGAGGTAATGTGGTCAGTTTACTGTACAGATTTCTGATTACTGTATACTTTTTCTTTCATTCACACTTGGAAACTATCGAAGAATTGACTGAAAACAAAAAAAAATCCAAGTAGTGTCAGTATTTCCTGCTGTGCTGGAAATGAGGGGTCTTTCCATCTGTTGTTTTCCTGTCCCTGTCATTTCTGAGCTTGTGTAGACTTGTGTAAATCCTGCCCGTTGTTTCTAACACCACAGATACGGTTTTGGTTTTGTGTGCTCTGAACAGGCAGGAGAACCTGAAACTGAAAGAGCAGGTCAGCGGAGAGGCCCAGGCAGCACAGAGTGAGCAACCGAGCCCAAAGAAGGAGCATGTGAAAGAGGAGGCCGTCAAAACCAAGGTGGAAATGACCATGATTCAGCAGGTGTGCATTTATTTCCACCTCTGTCTCAGGTGACATCACTGTAGAATTCCCGGTCATTCTGAACACGCGTCAGGGTTTTTTGTCTTGAGTTTCCCTTTCAGGCTGGTGATGTTGAGATTTATTTGCTTCATCTCTTTTTGTAGGCTTTTCTTTTGGAGTTCTTTGAAAAGAAATTGCTATCTAGTTTCTAACTAGGAAGCTTCTTATTGAGTCACTTAGAGCTGAGTTTTGGGAATACCACCTTGTCCTTCCTCAATGGTCTTTTTGTTCAGGTTTCTCAATTGTTTTTTTTTACTGTATGACTAAATATCAAAGAACAATACACATTGACGCATTGTTCATTTTGTCGTTGCATTCTTACTGTCTTGGGATTGATATCCTATAGTGTAATGGGGAACATTCCGGTGTCCATTTTATTCTTGTCAAGATTGGTGTGATTGTGTAGCAGGAATATTTTTAATTCGTAGACTGTTCAGAAGAAAGTTAAGTTCTGTTACAAGGATATAAGATGGATGCAGATTTGGTAATTATTAATTATTTATTACAATTACTAATCATTTTTCTATTTGACATCACAGTAGATTGGCTTAATTGGTTTAATGGTTTAAATAATTTATTTTAACTTTATTCAAATGATATTAAAATTTTAGCTGTCAATACTAATACAAGTAATTGTCACCACTGCAAAACACACATTTTACGTAAGTAAACAGTCTGTAATAAACAAATAAGAGCAGTAAATGAGTGTTTGCTTCATGTCTGTTGTTGTTCTTTTAATACTGTATTATCTATATGACTGACAGCTGGAGGGCTGTGTACACTAGTTAGGGTATGGACCATATGTCATTTTTTGTGAGTTACAAACAAGGCAGAGGCATAGGTGTGCAGTTTTTTTAGTGGGTTTGTAGTGTTATGTGACTTGGCCGTGGTCATACAGCATTTAGCAACATTAAACATGATTATTTTTTGGAAACAGGAGTCAGTAAAGACTGTTAAATCATACACTATGGTGTCTACACTGACTGTGGTCTTTTATCTGAATTTAGATTGCAAGGGCTGCAGGTACTTATGGCATACATAAACTCTAAATTAGTGTTTTATTTGTTCTGTAGTCACAGTCTGGTAAAGCTGTGGAAAAAACGCCATCTAAGACCTTGGATCCAGAGGTATACGAGAAGAAGATCAAGCTTCTGGAGAAGCAGAGGAGAGATGTAAGAACTTTTTTGAAGGCCCCCTGCTTGCTTCGTTCTGGCTTTAAAGCTGTCATAATTTTCTTTTGGCTTAACTGTGACACGTAAACTGCAAAATATTTTCTTTCTCAGGTGCTTGAGGTGAACAAACAGTGGGACATTCAGTGGAATACTATGAAGGCACAGTTTGAACAGAAGGTACATCAAAACATCTACACTAGAAACACTCTATAAATATGTTCCAGTTGGCCTTGTAACCTTTGTGGCCCACCTTATTGCTGGTAAGCATGACATAAAGACATGAATCACTTTACTAAGAAACAATGATTGCTTAACAAGTTCGTCCGGATGGAGCTGAGTGGAGTTGAATGAAGGTGGGAGATCGTAACTTATGAATCACCAGGTGATGGTTCCTGTGTAAAGTGCAGAGAAGGGACCCGTTACTGCATTTTGGGTGGCAGTGGAAACGCTGTAGGGCACAGGAATGGAAAGCAACTCTGTGCGAGTGTCACCACAGGCCCCTCCTGTCACACCTCTGGTAGAATTTCCCTCACCTCGTCTTTACCCACTGTCTTCCTGTTGCGGCTCGCTGGAGGGGCTGGCCAGGGTTGCGAAGCCGCGTGATCTCACGGCTCGAGATGATGAGCCCCGCCGCATCTCGCTGTTTGGTCGGGCTGAAACAGGGGAGAAAAAACAAAACAAATGGGGCTGTTTCTCTACACACATCCTCTGACGTCACTGAGGATCATATTTAAACTCATTGCAGTGGAACAAAAACATATCTTTTCCCACTGTGACCTTTTTTGTTTGTCAGATTTTTTTGTTTGTTGTTTATGGGGTGTGCAAAACTATGCATTTCAAAGTCGACTAGTCAGTGGGTTGTCTTGACGTCTAGTCAACTGATCAGTCTTAAAGGAAGAGTTCAAAAACAATTTTAATTCCATTGTCATTTACTCAACATCAAACATGTATGACTTCCTACCTCAGAACACAAAATGAGATTAAAAATTAAACAAAATTAAATCACCTCAGTTAAAAATGGTCAACTAGTCATCCACCATAACCCATTTCTAGCAGTTTTTTTTTTAACCCAAACTGAGTGTTTATGCTGTTTTTATTTTTTTTTGCTACCGTAAAATGCTGTGTATACAATGGATTGTCATTTCTTATCAGACTTTTGATGAGATACTCATTGTACTTTGACATTGTTGGACCTTGAGATTGTTTTGAAATTGTCAATGCATCTGTTGTCATTGATTCATCAAGTGAGTCAGTCTATCGATGTGTAAGTGGTTTTTATTTTCTACTTCTCTCTGTAGATTACTGACCTCCGGCAACGGCTCGCTGACTCTCAGAAGGCCGTTCTCGAGCTTGAGGCAGAACGTGAGCAGAGACAGAGAGACTATGACAAAAAACTTCTCCTCGCCAAGTCAAAGATCGACAATGTGCAGGTACATTGTAGTCTCTGTCAGCAGGCATATCAGCTCTTCATTGCCTTACTGTCTGACTGCACCCAAATGTTTTATTCAGTCTTTAACTGTCTGGCTTTAATTTGATCAGCTGGCTTAATGTAACCTTGTTACTTTTGACTGGACAGAAGTTCTATTGAGAAAGTCCACCATGTTCTCTGTTACACCAGTGTAATCTGCCTTCAGTGCTTTAATTTTTTACCTGGGAAGCACCAGTCTTTCCTACATGGTCTGTTAGTCCATGTCACATACTGAGTGTAGGCCGATAGTTTCCCTTTCACCCCCCATAGGGGACGATCAGACGTACCATATATAACTTACTTGTAGTATGATGAAGTGCTGTAGATTGTCATATGATGACTGGTTTTGGTTTCACATCTACGGCCTCCTTATCAGATCTCAGTGCTCAGTGATTTTTAATTTATTTATAAGTAGTCAGCGTGACACGCCCACAGCAAACTTGTAAAAAGGTGTTTGTCTTCTATAGTAGAGACGTTGACGTAGAACAAAGGGTGATTTTTGAAGGTCAGGATAGTTTGTTAGTGTAGTTTGTTTCTGTAAATGAGTTTTTATATTAAGATTAAGCTTAACACGATGAACCCTCTTACTGTTCTAAGATCAGTCAGTGCATAAGTAGGCCAGTGATAAACTTATGTTGAACAATATGCAAATAAAACAATGTATTGACCTTCAAAGATACATACTGTAATGTCAGTGCTTAATTTGTTTAATGTTATAAGGCTTTCCTCAACTTATTTCTGATTTAATGTTGTTTGTTAATAACCATATCACAGTAAGCAATTTGTTTCAGTTTGATAAATTTGACAGCCATGGCATTAACGTTATAGCTACATACATACATACATCATATACACACACACACACGTTATGTATGTATGTGTTAATACAGTATAGTAATATAATGTAGTAACCGTGCTTTGCTATTTTTGTGTGTTTTCACAGGGTGAGAAGGAATGCCTGACCTCAGAGACATGCGAGTTGAAACAAAAGGTGCGTTACCTGCAGGACCAGTTGTTACCACTTACTAAACAAAGAGAATACCAGGAGAAAGAGATCCAACGACTTAACAGGGTCAGTAATCAAAATCACATGTGCACACATATCACAGCTATCACAACAGGGACTTTCCATTGACTTCTGTTGTTTTTAATGTAGCTGATTAAAATTAGACTGAACTTAATCTAAACCCTTCTAGCAGTTTCACTAGTGAATTAGTCTTTTTAAAAATTTGTTTTTTGTTGTATAACAACAAAATGTTTAAATAGGTCAGACAACAGTTTGAAACAAGTTGGCAAATTACTTGGAATAAAATAAAAAAAGTGTCATTCATTTTATGAATGTATATGAGAAAATCTATTTAGGGAAACTTTAACTGATCATTTATTTAAACTTTTTTTTTTACCATTTTAGTTACTTTTTTGCCCTCGTTACATGCAGTAGTTACTTAAGTAGTTTTTGGGTGTGTTACATAAATATTTGGAATATTTTAGAACATGCTTTAAATAAGGTACATGACAAAAAACTGATGTCACTGCTTGTCAACATGGTGTGACACATTTAACCATATTCACGTAGAATACAATCCTCTCTGTGGCAGATCTGACTTCACCTCTTCATATACAGAGTTGAATTCACACGTGGCTGATTCCCAATGAAATGACTTCATTCTGTGTGTCAGCATGTATTATTTCTGAGCAAAGTCTTGTTCTGATTTAGGCATTAGAGGAAGCATTGAACCTTCAGTCTCCGTCCTCCACCCAGCCAGGCATGAAGCTGGGAGAAGGTGTTGCCAATCTGAGACAGCAGGAGATGCATACACAGATAACCGTGTTGAAGGAGCAGGTACTAACATTTGGAGAGCTTGTAGCATTGGCCGCAGAGTAGTTTTGGATACTTATAAATGTAAGTCATTGTATTAGATCACTAATTATCAAACAAAGTAGCCGTTTTTAAAACTTAACCTCACAAGCACATTTTCTGGCACAATAAAATCAAGATGTTCGCTAGATTTTAGATTGTGAAACGCACATACTCTTCCTATTGAAGAGTGAAACGTATTTGAACCCTTTCTGGTTGTCAGACGTTAGTGGAATTTGATGTTTCATATGTTGAACCTGTGGTTGCCTGTGTGATTGTTCTTCCTGGAACCAGGTGGTTAAAGTCATTTCAAAGATAACTAAGTCAAGTTAGTTCTGAGAAATGATCTCACATTATTTGCTTGCAGAATTGATTTCAATCAAAACTACTCAATCATAATAATTTGTTATTTCTTAATTTATTCCTTTATTAGTAATACAAACAAAAACATAGAAAGGTCATGGAAAACAAATAGAAATTCATTACAAGTGTGCATTTTGTTTTATAATTCAGTAAAGTTCTTACATTTTTAACTGGGACTTCAGTTATAATCACACCACAGTGATTCCCATAAAGACAACAATCATTAAAATTAATGAATGTTATTGTGAATTTAAAACTGTCTGTGTTATATATAAATAAAGGCTTGTATATCCTGGTATAGCCCTACTGTTGTCATATGAGCTCAAACAATGAATGACCTCCATACATAATAATGTACATCCTCTAGATTTTTCATTGTGTCAGAGCTTTCCTGAGGTTGTCTAGGAGTTGAGGTTTTACTCATTGAAACTCTGCATTAATTGTGCAGTCAGTTTACCTCATTTATCAAACAAGCTTTGAAAGAAATGTGTCATGGTTCATGGTGAGTCATGGTTTAGCTTACTGCGCTCATACATTGTTAAAAAGCACCAGCGGTTGCATTCTGATTAAATGTGTTTTTTCAGGTAAAGATCTTTGAAGAAGACTTCAGGAAGGAGAGGAGTGACAGAGAGAGAATGAACGAAGAGAAAGAAGATCTGAGGCGGCAGGTGGAAAGGCTACAAGGACAAATCACCAATCTGACCAATCAGGTCAGCAGCCACTCCATAAACTTTCAGATCTAGCCAATGAAATGACACCAAAAAATGTGATATTTTATGAATAACAGAATGTGAAGTCTTATAGAAGGGTCTTTTGACTTGAATGTGTCTGTTTCTTAGCTTCATCAAGCACAGAATGAATGTCAGAGAGAACGTGCAGAGAGGTGTAAACTGGAGAGACTGCAGATGCAACACAAGCAGGTAATTGTCATGTGCAAGGCGCCACCTTGTGGTCGAGATCACAGTCTATAGCAATCCCATAGTGTGTTATATTAGCTTCCTATTTCAGCAGGTAGTGGCTAGGGAGTCTACAACAACAAAGGACCCATTATCAAAACCATTCCAGTTTGCCCCTAAAATGTCCCACAATACACCAGTAATGATCTGTGTTGTTGCCTTGTAATCATATCCCAGGAAATTAAGTTACCAGGGCCCCAGTGTTTATAGTAGATCGAAGCCCTTATTACTCCCTGAAAATTTGATATACAGATTTGTAATTTCATGAAATAAGGAGCGGAATAAAAAACCTCTGGCTCTCATATTTAACAACACAGACTTCAGAGATTTGCTAATAATGCAGAATGAGTAATAATAATAATATTAATGGCAAAGAAAACTCATTTTGATTTTGGTTTTTCATGTTTTGGAGGGGCAACAGGAAAGGAGAACGTCTGATCCCACGTCTGCAGCGGCCAATGGCCCCATAAGCCCTCCATACTGCGGCCCCTTTGTCCAGGTGGGCCATCAAGGTCTAGAGGGGTGGCCCATACACTTTCCGCCCAGGATGCCTAACATCAGTACAGCACCTGGCAGGGATTTCCAGCCTATCAACCCGGTAAGTCGGGTTTTAACTTTAAAACTTTAAATTTTGGTGTATTTGGTGTGACCATGTGGTTGTTTTTTTTGCTGCTGCTGAATTTGTCCAAACTCACACACTTGTCCTTTGAGTTGTGTGTTCAAAGTGTCTAGTCATTGTAAGCTGTGTTGTTATAATTTATAACCACATTTTTTAATAGGATTTTTTTCTTTTTTGTTTAGTAACTCGGATATCGACCTCTCCAAAACAATTTTTTTCTGATTTTCTTTTTGCTTCAAGACTTGAAGGTGTTATTCTAGAATTTTAAGTGGTTAACAGTTTGACTACACAGCAGCCTGAACTGGAAATTAGTGGCGATGATCATTTGTAAAAACACAGAGTTTTCAATATGCAGATATGAACAGCCACTGAAACTATTGTTCTTTGAGGGCTTCTGTTTGAGTCTGTGTAATGATTCCTGTCTGTGTAATGATTTCTGTAACATGATTTCTTCTTTTGTGTGTTTTTAGGGTTTTCCCTGGCAGACATCATTCCCACAACCACGTGGTATCAGAGGACAAGCAGACACAGCAAGACCCCCTCCAGAAACTTCAGGTATTTATTAGATGAATCCTATATCCTGTTCTAGGCTCATACCTCCATTCTGCATCAGGGGAATCCATTTAGTTTTGCCAGTGTCAGTCTGACCCAGTAATATTTAAAACCCTTTGCATTAGTCAGCTTCCACTGGAGGCTGTTCAAATAATGACGACAGGAACCAAATGGAATAAACTTCCAATTTCACAATGATTGTACAAGCCCTATGAAGTTCAGTTTCTATTTGCATCCGTCACAATATTTTTTTCAGTTTACGACGTCAAACCAGACCCTGTTTACTTACTGTTTACTCATCTCTAATTATTCCACTTTGAAACAAATACTGGCTTATGACATAAGCAAGTTTGGCTGGGTGGGGAAAATAATATTGACCTCTGTTGTAATGTTGTCATTGATAATTTATAAGAAGTCTAGGCAGATCCAACAGATCAGGACCCGCCCTACATTATTCCCATCTAAATAAAACCTTTCTCACTCACAAATCCATCTTATTATTTAGGTCTTTAAGAAACGGCATCATAATCCCCTCACAAAATATGAATGTTTTATAGATGAAGGAAAATTATTTTTTTTAAAAATGGTTTAAATTATGTTTGTTTTTTTTTGACAGAAATGGGAGCAACTGGATTTGGGAAAAGGGAGCGCCAGAACATGGATCCTGGAAAGCACTAAACACTCTTGTAATAGCTCATGGCTTGTAGCATGATGCAGTTAATTTTCAGTTGGCATGGTGTGAACTATTGTTTTTTCCTACTGTGTATATATAAATATATCTCTACCACTGATACAAATGTTGTTTATATACTTATGTTTTATAATCCTGTTTGTGAAACACTGTTCTGGCAAATTAAGAATATATATACATTTATTATTTACCTTTTTATGATTCAAGTTTAAATTATCTGCTTTATATAATTCTATGCAGGAACTGAAGTTAGCTATTTAATGAATAAAAAGATTGAATGTCATTTTTACACAATATACCTATAGAGTTAAGGGGAAACAATCTGATGCTATATTATTTCGATTAAAAATTACCTTTCTTTTGCAAAGTAATTCCCTGATACAGTAGAATATATTTTGGTAGTTCCAAGTTCTTTGAGAAAATTTGAGAAAATATGAAAATGTATGTAAATGTAACTCTATAGGTGAATTGTTTGGAAAATGTCCAACAATAGACTGTGACAGATTTGATTTCTGATTCATTTGACAGCCATGACTGTCTGATTAGCGATTCATTTATTGGCTGTGGTTGTAATGGTCACACACTGTTGAATGTCTCCATGTGTATCACCATTGGGTGACATTACTCTATCTGGTCATCTGCCCCACCATTTACTGAAGCCATATACAACACTTGTTAATCCTTCTCATCTACTAGATTGTATTTAGCACAGGTCTGGTGTCTGATACGCCCTTCATATAGATAGATTTTTTTTTTAGTTGCATATGATTACAGTTGAGTTTAGTTCAGTTTAAGGGTGCCAGAAGTAACATGGTAAATTTACTTAATATTGTTCAATATTCAGTGTTCACAAACATTGTTCCCAGTGTGCAAATGAAAGTGATAAGTTATTAATAATCTATTGTTTTGACAGCTGAGTGTGGTTTATTGTCTTAAGTAATGTTGTCTCTTGTGTATTTTTTTGTGTCTCCCTTTACATATTGTAGCTACTGGAAGATTGTAGAATGTGTGTTTGTGCTAATGCACAATCGCAAGTGGGCTGGAATAAAAGTTAAATTACATATTATTAGCGCAGCCCGCTTTCATTGGTCACACTCTTGATTTTAGCTGAACATCAGCAAGAATCGGGACAGAAAATAAACCAAATCAACAAATGACTGATTTGCTTTGGGTTCTAATGTTGCACTCAGACATGATATGTTTGGAACTAGATGATCAGGGTAAGAATCTTATCTTTTCTGCTTTACGGTCATCCATCACCACGAAGGCTGTTTTTCATGTGTACAATGTCTTTAACTGCATTGACCAATGCTTCAAACCAAACGGTTTGTATGCTCAAAAATGTTCCCAATGGCAAGCAATTCGTTTGCTTTCAAACAATGTGATATTTGTTATGTAAATGTAGGCAGGCATTTCTTTTATGAATATGTGGCTAAATGAAAAGGAGGTCAGATTAGTGTTTTTATAGCTGGATTGCACTCTGAGATGTGTGCTTTATTAACCGGTGCCTATAATTTACTGGTTGGTAGTTTTGTGTTTTTGGAATGACTTTTTCCTTCAGTGGGTGAAAGCATATATCATGTGAAACTTTTGTAATTGATTAGTAGAATAAATATATTCCAACTGTCTAAACCTTTAAATGTTATTGTGTGAAAACTAAAGCCCTCATGGAACCTGCGCATATTTCTTGAACATATTCTCTGCCTGTTGCATCTTCGTTTGTTCAGTATTT
>JAZGTK010003702.1:0-26582 GCA_036877625.1 Ambastaia sidthimunki
TGTACTGAAGAGTGTGTTTGTGTGTATACAGGTTTACTGGTGTACTGAAGAGTGTGTTTGTGTGTATACAGGTTTACTGGTGTACTGAAGAGTGTGTGTGTGTGTATACAGGTCTACTGGTGTACTGAAGAGTGTGTGTGTGTGTATACAGGTTTACTGGTGTACTGAAGAGTGTGTTTGTGTGTATACAGGTTTACTGGTGTACTAGAGTGTGTGTGTGTGTATACAGGTTTACTGGTGTACTGAAGAGTGTGTTTGTGTGTATACAGGTTTACTGGTGTACTGAAGAGTGTGTTTGTGTGTATACAGGTTTACTGAAGAGTGTGTTTGTGTGTATACAGGTTTACTGGTGTACTGAAGAGTGTGTTTGTGTGTATACAGGTTTACTGGTGTACTGAAGAGTGTGTTTGTGTGTATACAGGTTTACTGGTGTACTAGAGTGTGTGTGTATACAGGTTTACTGGTGTACTGAAGAGTGTTACTGTATTTTTGCAGTATGTTTTTGATGTGACGAAGGCAGAGGATGAGATTTTGATCTGCCTGCAGCAGAAGGACAAAGGAGCTCAACCCAAAGAGGGAAGAGGAGAGAATCTGGCCATCGGCTTTGATATCCAAAAAGTGTGTGAACATACACACACCCATACACAAATGACCTACAATAATGCAATGCTTTTCTAATGGACAGAATTAAATATGGACAAATGTTAATTTCTTCTAGACTATGGCACAGAATTAATTTTATCATGCATCCATCAAATAATTTCAGTGTATGTAGTAAGAAGTCTTCTCTGATAGGTTGAGCTCAACAGGAAGTACCGCATGCATGCCATCCAGAAGACGGTGGGCAGCTCCACCTACATTAACTCTCGCAGCGTGTTTCAGCGCAAGGACCTGAAGGAGGGCCGTTATGTCATCATTCCCACGACCTTTGAATCCAGCCGGGAAGGAGACTTCCTGTTACGCATCTTCACAGACGTACCTGCACACTGCAAGTAATACATCATGTATTTGACCTTTTAACAACATGTGCTTACATCATCCCTTATTTCCAAACATACACACACTTTTGTTTTATTAACTATTCCTTTTACTTTAGTTGGTAATTATAAATTATTAATTATATATATCTTGAGATGAAGAGTGTGTGTGTGTGTGTGTGTGTGTGTGTGTGTGTGTGTCAGGGAGCTCACACTAGATGAACCACCTCAGACGTGTTGGACTGGTTGCTGTGGTTACCCGAAGCTGGTCACTCAGGTTCATGTTCACAGGGCAGAAGGCCTCACAGCTCAGGACTCTGATGGATGTGAGAAGTGTTTTATTCTCTGTGTGTCTGTATGAAGCTGGTCACTCAGGTTCATGTTCACAGGGCAGAAGGCCTCACAGCTCAGGACTCTGATGGATGTGAGAAGTGTTTTATTCTCTGTGTGTCTGTATGAAGCGTCTACTGAACATCTAACCAGATCATTTTACTCGCCATGAGTTCAGTCTCACAACAAAGAGACTGAATTCATGAAGAGGACACATCTATTCAAAACCATTGATGAGGGTCTGCAGGGGGTCCTGTCTGTGATGTCATTTCCTGTTTTATAGTTTTCATGTCACTTGACAGCAGTAGTGGATGTTTTATTTTTGTTAATAAAAGCAAACAAAGTTGATTTTACATTTTGTTTCACACTTCAGGATTTTTCAGTCAGAAACTGAAGCTTTGTGTGATCTCTGTTTTATGAGCTGTATTTCTACTGTGTTTCTGGATAAATTATTGAGCTGTATTTCTACTGCGTTTCTGGATAAATGATTGAGCTGTATTTCTACTGTGTTTCTGGATAAATTATTGAGCTGTATTTCTACTGCGTTCCTGGATAAATAATTGAGCTGTATTTCTACTGCGTTTCTGGATAAATTATTGAATGAAGTTTCTCGTTTCAGCGTCTGATCCGTACGTCATCATCAGCTGTGAGGGACAGAAGGTTCGTTCTCCAGTGCACAGCAACACTCAGAGTCCAGACTTTGATGTGAAGGCTGTTTTCTACAGGAAAAAACCCAGAGAGCCAATCCGCATACAGGTGACTCCCCTCACATGATTCATTCATTTCTAACACTACATTAGGTTCTGTTTGTTAACATTAGTTGCCATGACCTCACAGCTGACAATAGTTAAACTGCATTTATTCATTTAAGTTATTTGCAACATTTACTAATACATTTTTAAAATTAAACGTATCTGTTAACACAATGCATTAACATGAAAGAACAATTAATGATTGTATTTGCATGAACAAACATCAGCTGTGCATGTACATGACAGAACAGTGTCTTATCTTACCCTGATTCTCAGCTACTGTATCACGTCAGGCTCTGTAGATGCTGCAGCGATTTGATCTTGTTCTTAAAGCAGTTGTTTAGAATTGAAACTTGTTATCTGCATTAAGAAAATCATCTCCTGACAAGCAGATAAATCTCTGACATGTCATGAGGGTGTCACAGAATCACAGCTCAGACAGTGTCATGAGCTTTTGGCTTTACATCACAAGCGATTTACTCGTACTT
The DNA here is from genome assembly GCA_036877625.1 of Ambastaia sidthimunki. Classification (NCBI taxonomy): domain Eukaryota; kingdom Metazoa; phylum Chordata; class Actinopteri; order Cypriniformes; family Botiidae; genus Ambastaia; species Ambastaia sidthimunki. Next base: position 2,548 of record JAZGTK010003702.1, read on the forward strand.
ATGGATATTACACAGTGTGTGCCAGACGTAATGTCACTGCATAGAACCTCACTCATGTTCCTCCTGATGCTCTCCGTCCTGTCCCTCAGATCTACAATCATAACATTGTGAAGGACACGTTTATGGGTCAGGTGGCTCTAAACGGAGATCTGACCGACCTACAGCAGCTCCACACGGTTCACCTGCGGGACAAAGGAAATCGCCAGAGAAACGACCTGTCCGGCCTGCTGTCGGTAAGCGTCCATACCAGCGATGTGCTGACAAACATCTGACCTCATATGTGGGCCATCCTGGTGCCGGTAACTGTTGCTATGAGGGCCATATTGTGGTGACCACAGGACCTGTGGTAAATTATAGAGTCCTTCATGCCCTTGATGTGGTATCTATAGAAATTGTCTTGGACTTGTCAACTGTTCTTTGGGAATGTTTCTTTCTGCCAAACAGGGAAGCAAAATTCACTTGTTTACAAGATCCTGACAGCTTCATGCTGTAATATTCTGGTATTCTTGCCTGTTGTATTTGTCTTGGGAATTATATGCATTTATTAATGTGTCAGTATGTTATAGGATATGCATATATATATATATATTAGTATATTAAATAACTTGACAGTATATATCAAATGCTAATTTACAGAAAAGTATGGTAGTTAAATTGTATTTATGCAATTATAATAACTTCCATTTTCAAAAATAAATGAGCAGTGTAAGGTACAACTTTTTAACACAATTATCAGTCTTTTGGTTGATTCTGTTTTCATGTTTACATATGGAGTTTCATTCTTTTTATATTTTTCTCTTTCAATATTTGCCATAATCTTGACCTGTTGTTTACCCCTTTGAATTAAGCATTTCATCAAATTGCCAAATATATGAGCTTTACTGTTTATATTAGAATGTCTTTATAATCACAAAACATGTTACATATAATTGTCAAGCTTTGTGAACAGAACGATTTCTCTGATCCACGTGGTTTTCTTCATCGAATGACTTGTTTTGACCACCAGGCGTCAGTATGTTATAAGAGGAGGGTGCAAATCTCACAAGAGTTCACGAGTATTTGGGCATTTAAATGAATTGTTCTTAAAGTGGCAATATGCAGTTTACATTAGTTTATGAAATAGAAAAATGTTAATTAAACTTTACTTGGATTTTATTGTTTTTATCATTTTGGGGCTAAAAAGACACAATATATGTAACAAATACATGCATCATTATGTTCGTTTCATTTTACAATCTTACCAATTTATTTTCAGTTCCTGACTTACATTTTAAAGTTTACAGTTACATGTAAAATCTGTTGTTTACAGTTATTTAAGTGCCTTATCAGAAATAGCCAAAGATGATCATCATATGCTGTCACACATTTTTACAGCATGATTGAAACACTCAGGTAATGAGGATGCATGAGCTCAAATGATTCAAATTCATCTGTGTATCACTGTAAATGTCTTTATTCCTGTATAAATGTATCTCTGCACATCACACATTAAAATACTTCATATCATGTATTTTACCGTTTATTCCTTCTCACTATCGGCTGATGTTTCATAGCCTGAAAACCAAATATTGGTTACAAAGTGGTTAAAAGTGGTTTGAAATGTTTGCTGAATGTAAAATGTAGCTGTTTTGGTAGAGCATTGCATTAGCTTAATGTCGTGTGCATCATTCCCAGTGAAGACATGCTGATCAAATGTGATGCTTTGTGAATCTTAAATGTAATGCAAGTTGCATAAAAAGCGTCTACCAAATGCATAACTATACTTTAAATGTTACAGTTGTGATTTTCTGCCTACATCTTGAAAATGAATTATCTTCCTGGTGAAAATCTGTATAAGATTGTTGATTATGAACCCACCCAGCTCTGATGTCACTGGAGTTCTTCAGCTGTAGTCCAGCCTCAAATCAAATGTCATGAAGCAGTGACCTTTTCATCTGACATGACTTCATTTGCACTGATTGTTGGTTGGGTTTGGATTTGGTGTGTGTTGTGTAAGTGTGACAGTTACTGTTGTGTTGTTGTATGCTGGTGTGTGTTTGTGAGGTGTCTTACCTCCTGAGCTCTCTGGCCCCTCCCTCTCTCCCCGTGAAGGATCAGTGCTGGTGAATGAGTGGAGTGTGTGTACAGCGCTTGAGGCAGGTGTCTCACACACACAGCACGCTGGTTTCTCTAACCTTCAGGTCTACCTGCTGTGTGGACATCTGTGAGCTTACCTGAGACTCATTCATTCCTGCACTGGGGTGAGTAGACCGTGTGTTTCATTCTGTTGATGTATTACTACTGCAGAACAGTTTATTATAGTTATTCCATGACAGTCTTAATATGGAATGTAATGGGCAATTTTATTCTGTTATAGAAGATTGAAATGTCAGTAGAATATTTATCTAATTGCATTTATTCTCTGCTCTTTCAATTAACTTTGTGTAAGATATTGTTATAAAATATTATACTATATTTTAAGTGTTTTAAATGTGAATTCATGAATTGCTGGTATATATCTCTTATATAAAAGCACCATGGGGATATTTTGGGGATAGTATCTTCATACAGTGCATCATTGTACTACATGTTTATGTTTCATGATCTTTACATGCTACCCCAAAGCCTCAGACTTCAGGAGTTATATAAGAATATAGGAGGAATACATTAAAGCTGCATGGTTCACACGGCCTGTATAAAGAGTTTTAGTTCAGATGATGCAGGAAATCTGAGAGTTTTGTCTGAAATTTTGCTAAATTGTGTTTCTGTTCAAGGACGACACAGTTGATGAGTTGTGTGTTTTTCTGACATTGCAGCATTTGTCCAGCAGCTGTTCAAATGTCACCTTTCTGTTTTCTTTCTTGTCATATGACTATTAAATAAACAGTGAATATTTGAGAGAATGGCATGTTGACTCAGAATCGTCTGGATTAGAGTGTGTCCGTGAGGTTTATTGTGTCCTGAAATAACCATACGCTCTTTACAGCTATTTTGGGCTTCAGGGTTTTTATTTAGGTTGTATTTGAATCCTGTCCTGTCATTGGTCAGAACAGGAACCAGATCGGCACCCTGTGGGTTTGGACTAAGAAGTTCTTCAGTTGGTCTAATCCTTCCATGTCAGTGGCACAAGTTTTTTTTAAACATCTTGCACTGTAAACAAGGTCTCCATCTTATTAGGTGGCGTGTTTTCTAGTTTTGTTGTCTTTAAGTAAACAGAGCTCATCCCAACATTTACACATTGACTTTTTGGTCTCTAGATATGATTCTTCAGATTCAGATTCTTCAACATAAGTCTGAGATATTTTGTCATGTACTTTAGTGGCTGAATGTCTGAAAGCAGAAGTAATGATATATGATATTATGATATATGATATATATATATATATCATAATAGTGTCAGGAAATGTTTAAAATCGAATCTCCAGTCTGTGTTGAAGTCAAATCAACATTGAATTGTGTCATGAAACCAAATAATATGATGGCACAGTTTTTCAAGATGAAGTGGTTGTTTAGTCTGTATTGCAGCTCTGTCTGTGATCAGACTCTGAGCTCTTTATTCTCAGACATGAGCTGCTTTAATTAGACACTGAAATATTAATGCTGCTCTATTCAACACATTTAATCTGCTCACCTCAGCATGACTTACAGGAACTCCACATGAGGTCCTGACAACACCAACACACACTCCACATACTGCTGGAGACTCAGGACACACAAACAGACTGTTTGAGGGATTTTTTCAGGAGGTCAGAGGTCAGCCATTATCAAAGAGAAGCTAAAGAGAGGAAATGTGAGGCAGGTCATTTACAGCTGAATAATTGATCATGAGAATGTTTACAGCCTTTCTGCTCCGTTAAATTCACATAAATGAAACGTTTGCTTGTTTGTGTACGTTTACATGACTGTGTGTGTTTATCTGACAGTATTTCACAAATGTAATGTGCATTTATGCGGAATTTATTTGACAGAAAATGGGTAATATCAGTAACTTCACAAACAGCACTATGAAATATTAATACTAATTCAGTTCAGGTCAATGCCATGCAGACAGTCTGAGTATAATGCTAAACCTGTGCTCACTGCGTGTTTGTGAGAGTTCTATTACTGATACACAATCTTACTGTATATTTGCAAGGAAATTCATACATTGACTGTTTGCCAAATATGTTGTTAAGTTTTTAATGTTATTAGTTTAACTGTTAGTTAACAAGCATATTGTGTAAAGAGTCAGTATGTTGCTGATCTTCATGTGTGGCTTGTTCCAGGGTCTCCTGCATCTGTGTCTGATGTCCGGCAGTAAACAGCAGAGTCATGGTTATTCTACAGCAGGTAAACACTGATGCTCAGTGAAGCACTCAGCTTCAGCTCTCAGAGCCTGTGAATATTAATGTCTGTGCAGATACATTCTCTGTGTTTCTTGGTGTTTGTATGTTGTGATTGTGCCGGTCTGTGCGTGACTGTCTGATCTGAAACACCACACATGATAACACTCCGGTCCAGAAATAAAGCGGCACCAGTAAAGAGAAGCTAAATACTGTTAACCAATTATCTCTAATCTGATCAGGGTCTCGTCCATATTAGCCACACCCACAGAGTACAATCAGCCAATCTGCTTCATTCTTACAGAGTTTCTTTAACTTTTAAAAGTTTTTAAAACTTTATAAAGTTTTTCTTGCTTAGAGTTGATTATTGCGCCCCCTTAAGCTGTGGCTGATCCAGTGTTTGTTGTTGAATTTTGTAACATTGTTTTTTAGTTTTTGGCATTTTTGTGCAACATCTTCTACATTTATTTATTTAGCAGACACTTTTACATCCAAAGCGACTTACAGAGAGAGAGATAGAGCATTAAACATTTTGTCCTAAAAACCAACAAGCCTAGTATACAAAGCTACATTTGCGAGTGGTAATAGTTATGTGCTAGAGACAGGATGCCCTTGTAACAACTAGCTCCGGTCTTCCCTATTCAACCAAAATAAATCTATACAGAATTAAAGATCGTAAGCAGTGGACTCTGTAGTTTACTGTAGTGAAAGCAGAGGCTGATTTGGTCTGATGCTCTGAGGCTGCAGTGTGTCACAGAGCGAAGGGTCTCGTCCCATCTGCTTTTCTCTGTCTCTAATCACGGCTGACAGTGACTCATTTAGAGGGTCAGATGCTCCAGCCCAATGCTGCCATTCATTAGGTGATAAATTCACATGTGTGATGGGCTACAGGTGATCCATCCTGCTTCTGTCTGTCCTCCACCAGCTGGAGAAACAGGGTGGAAGTCTTTGATGATAAATGTCTCATTACAGAACACATTGATTGAAATCAGGGTTTAGCATTCAGGAGCTGGTGTAAAAAGTATGTGTTTGGAATGGCGTTTCCGTGGAGATGAAGGGAATGAAAGCACAGGATAGGTTTTTGCAGGGATGGGATGCAGGAACACGCAGACTGAGTTACAGATATCCCACACTGATACAGGTAAGACTGAAATACATTTCAATCTTCATTTCTAATCTTATTAGGCATAAAGAAAATGACGGATGTTTATGTGTTCTTGAGATTTTTTTAACAGTTTGACATTATTTGCTCCTCACAAAACAATTTTATAACTATATCAGGCCCTGATGTTACCATGATACAATAATTACAATGTTTCTTTATAGATCCATTATTATTATTATTATTATTAACAGAGACATAAATTAAATGCACTACAACAAATACTACCATTATGTAAAATATATAAAAGTATAAAGTATTAAGAATTATTACATGTACTGATCTTTTTCTACAAACTGTGTAGTTACCATCTTTTATCACGGACTTTTAATTAGCAGTAATTAATGCATTCCAGTCTGAGGGGCATAATTCCGTCTCTCGGTGGTCTGTCCAATGACATCATCCGTCCCCTCACAGAGAATGAAAATGGGAGGAGTCAGCAGAAGTGAATGAGTGCAGGCATGCGCAGTAATTGCTTAAGCGTTACCCTGGAAACGTGACGGTCTAATACATGTGTGTGTGGGAAATATGTGCTTATATACAAACCATTTAAAGAGAATGTTTAATGGTTTAAATGCAAACGTGGTTGAATGCTTTACGAATATGATAATATAAATTCACAGTTTGGCATTAAGTGTTTGCAGTGATGTGGAAATAGTTTTATTGGCCGTTCAGCGATGTGGCGGCTGTCACAGCAGATAAACAGTCTGTCCTGCTTGACCTTCATCTCATTTTGCCATTTAAATGCTAATTAAGATCAACCCAGAAGCTGTTTTAAGACACCAAGACTAAATGATTTACTGTTATTAGTGGCGCAGGCAAACATCGCTGTTAATGTTTCTAAGTTACGGGTTTAGTCTGAGGTCAGTGATGATTCTGATCTGATCATACAGAGTTTCTTGAGGAGAGTTGTGTATCATTATCAGATGATTTTAACATCTAGAGACAATCTCTAGATCTTCAGAACTTCAGACCTGCAAAATATCCAGAAAACCTTAAAAACAGAGAAACTACAAATCTAGTTGCAAAAATGAATGTGGCACAATTATTTTAAAGCTCGTTTGTAGAACATTTGTGGCAGGAGCAAACAGAACCCAAGACCAGGAGGGGGCAGCCTGTCCCAGAGACACGAGCTCTCCATCACCCCAACCCAGTTCAAACAGCAGTTCTCTGATGCTGCTGGGCTAGTGTTCCTCTCTGAAAGTTTGACATTCATGCTTGTGTTTGTCTGGTTTTAATGTGTTGCTTCACATATCTCTTACTAATAAGCTTAGAAGAGTGTTTTGTGAAACAGCAGCATGAGTTCTTGTAGTGCTGTACTAGTGTTTGTGAGGATGATGCATGTATATAAGTTACTGATGTCACTCTCATTGTTTGTCCTCGCTAAATAATTTACTTTCATGTCTTTAAATGTTCAGCATCATCTGTGTATTAAAACACTAACAACAGACTGATGGAATCGGTATTAATATAACATAACCCTTAAAACACAGAATGATTAGTGATCGTTGACAGTTTTAAAGTAAATAATATTATGTCCTATATTATTCATAAGCAAGTCTTCCAAGCAGTTATGCTGAATTACTGAAACAAAGTACAAATAACTTTTTACACAATAATGAAAAACACTAGAATCTCTGAGAATAATGGACTTTCTAAAAAAGTAATTATTAAAACACTTAACACATCGGGGGTAATAAGAGTTTAGGGGGAAATATGCTTAATTTTTTTGTGCCTTTTTTTCTTTTGATTTTGGAGGATAATGTTACCTGAACATGTTCTTTGGAGGTTTTTGGATATTTGACAAAAACATGACACCAAATGCTGAAGTTTGTGTTTTCCTGTTTCTGCTTTTCATCCTTTCAGTCGTTCTCTTCTGACAGTGTGTTAGACGTGTTCATTATTGAGGACAGAGCAGAAGAGGCAGCTCACGACACATGTTGTCTTGGCTTGAATTATTCAGGTCCTGGTCGTTGCTAGGACTGTATCAGTGGTGCTGGACACGATTGCGACCTTCTCAGACGTGACAGCTGTGGCCAAATGGTGTTGGGTTTCTCTGCCTGGATTCATTTGCCTTTGAGGATATTTAGTTAATTAAAAAGCACCATATTATCAGGGGATCCACGTCCACACCTACCCATCATCTTCTGACCAACCGTTTCCCTCAGAGGAACCCTCAGCAGACACAAGACAGAGGAAGAACAATACAGAGAGAACGTAGCGAGATATCATGCAGACAAGATACACAAACAGCAGCAGAGAGAAAACACATAAACACATGGCCAGTCAGACAGTAAACTTTAACCTTGTTAAGTGCAAGTAAAGGGAACAAGACTTGTCTAATTATTTCTGTGTCCACGTGTTATTTTCTGTGATTAGATGCATTACAGAAGTGATCTAGACAGACTCAGATTTGGCTTCGTTTGAAGAAAGGAAACTGTAGAGAAGACGGACGTTTGTTCAGTTGTGTTTGTGTGTCTGAGGACGTGCAGCAGACAGCCTGGAATCCTTCATCTCCACAATTATTTTATCCTCCTGCTGACCCTGAAGGAAACGTCCTGGGTCTGTGGTGGGTGGAACGCTGGGTTTTTAATGGTCTCTCTCTCTCTGGACACGCACCTGCTGAGGAAGTAAACCATTGAATGTGATCTTGAGTAGTCTGGTGTTTTGCTGTTCATATGGATTTAAGCTCTTGAAAACTCCTAAGGATGTACAAACGTCGGGATTATGTTGAACTCTATGAGAAAGATCAAGCAAAATGGGCCTTACTTCGCAACGTGAACACTGTATTCAAACACACAACTTTGTTGCCGGTATGACATGCGTGCGTGACTGTTGTAAGACTGTGTAGAGTGTTGCTAGTTACGTGCTGCTAGTACAGTGCTAACCTTTGATAAACTGCAGAGTTTCTGTTTCCAGCTGTTGTGATGTTCTTTGGTTATTTAGGTGGTTACATTTGCATTTAATAATCTCATGCAGTCTTAATTGTTTGTCTTTTAAGCTTGGAAGTAAAAAGCCAATCTTCTTCTCATTCAGTTATGTCATGCACTGATGATGTCACAGTATCTCAGTCATTTTCATTTCCTGTGTTGATGCATTGCACTTTGAAAATAAGCGTTTTTGAAGACATTATGTAATGTGTGATGATCGGGAATGTGTTTCAGGGCGATTACGTTTGGCTGGACCTAAAGACGGGTCGGGAATTTGAGGTTCCGATCGGAGCTGTGGTGAAGCTCTGTGATTCTGGTCAGATCCAAGTCCTGGATGATGAAGGAAATGTGAGTTATTGATGATGATTCTTGCTGTTGGTCTGTTTTATTTTAGAACATGGAGTTTTTGAACAAGGACTGTGACTGTCCTGAACTTCTGAAATCTCTTTAGGAACACTGGATTTCCCCCCAAAATGCCACTAACATCAAACCGATGCACCCGACCTCCATCCACGGGGTGGAGGACATGATTCGACTGGGTGATCTGAATGAGGCGGGAATTCTGCGGAACCTGCTGATACGATACAGGGAACATCTCATCTATGTGAGTTCCTCCTGCTGACACAGCTGATGATTTCATTGGACAGTTCATGTATTTTACTTACAAACTTTAGTTTAAGTGCAATTTGAATCAATTAGAATTATTTCTGTTCTTTTTGAATGTCATTTTTATATATTTACATTTACAGATTGTCCAAAAGGGCATTATATTTTTCTTGAAGCTGAGTAGGTTGCAATAGTTCTTTGTATATTATTCTGTCCTAAATCACTATTATTAATGTTTCTTTTGGAGTATCATCTGTATGAATGCAGAATGCTCTGCTGTTCTCCTCCCTGTTGTTTTGTGTTTAATATCTGTCTCTGTAACTCGCTCTGGTCGTGTTCTCTCGTGTCCGTGTGAAGACTAACTGTGGTGGTCGGGTAAGTGCTCAGACATCAGTTCATGCGCATGGCTGCTCACGGCTCATTGACTCACTCTGAACGAGAATGTTTTCATTACGGTGCTTCATTTCAACATGGCTGTGCAGTCTGAGCTTCCGTGACACTGATACATCAGTAACACACCTGAGAACAGAGAGACGCTCTCCTCTCGTTGTCATCTTCACTCACTGTGACTCTGATGCCCGTCTTCAGCTCTTTTGTGTCACCTGCATGTTCTTTACATCTTCTGCTGTCCTCTAAACTCTTAATGATACACACAAGCCTCATGTATGTTCAAGACATCATGACATTCAACACATTGGAGGTTCTGAGGCTTTCAGTCTGTCTGACAGCTGTGAGGTCATCTCCATTTACTGCAAGAGTGTTTCATTGGTTTGTTTTAAACACTACAGATCATCACAGCTTAGGTTCTTCTAGTCTGTTCAGCTGTATTTCTGTATCTTCTGTAGACGTATACAGGGTCCATCTTAGTGGCAGTGAACCCCTATCAGCTGCTGCCAATCTACACAGCAGACCAGATCCGCCTCTACACCAACAAGAAGATCGGAGAGATGCCTCCACACATCTTCGCCATCGCTGACAACTGTTACTTCAACATGCAACGCAACAACAAAGATCAGTGCTGTATTATAAGGTGCTGAAACTTTATGAGACTCTGTTAGCAAACCTTAGTGTGAGTGATTCCATTAAAACTCAGTGAAGACTGTGATTGTGTTTCTGTCAGTGGGGAGTCTGGGGCAGGAAAAACAGAAAGCACAAAGCTGATTCTGCAGTTCCTGGCTGCGGTCAGCGGGCAGCACTCGTGGATCGAGCAGCAGGTTCTGGAGGCTAACCCGATCTTAGAAGGTAAGAGAACCCTGAGAATGATGTTCCACCTCTCCATCTGAAACATGCTGCTCAGAATGTGAAAGTCTTTACTAGTCCTCAAAAGAGTCAGTTATCAGTATCATGATGGTTTTACCCAACAGCCTTTGGGAACGCCAAGACCATCCGAAACGACAACTCCAGTCGCTTTGGGAAGTACATTGACATTCACTTCAATAAAAGAGGAGCTATAGAGGGAGCAAAGATCGAGCAGTACCTTCTAGAGAAATCCAGAGTGTGTCGACAGGTGCAAACAAATCTAAACATGAATTCTGAAGTGTTCAGAATGGGGTTTATTACTGTAGTTCTGGAACGAGTCTAAGCTCTCTTCTTCTCAACTTTTGTAGGCCCGTGATGAGAGGAACTATCACATTTTCTATTGTATGTTGAAGGGTATGACTCCAGACCAGAAGAAAAAACTGGGCTTGGGTAAAGCCACAGACTACACCTATCTCACTATAGTGAGTGATGCTCACACACTAACTGTCCTGAAGTGAAGACTAGTCATGTGTTAAACAGCAGGTAAAAACTGTCTATCTACAGCTGTTTTCTGTCTGATCTCAGGGGAACTGCACAGTTTGTGACGGGCGTGATGATCAGAAGGAATACTCCAACATCTGCTCAGCTATGAAGGTTCTGATGTTCACAGACAAGGAGAACTGGGAGATCACCAAGCTGCTTGCTGCCATTCTGCACATGGGCAACCTGAAGTATGAGGGTGAGGTTCCAGTGATGAGTGTTTTGAACAGATTTTGTAATTGGGTTGTTGTAATTGTGTTCTGCTGGTTTTGATAATGCTGTTTATAATGCTGTTATGTGTCGTTGTTGACAGCCCGGACGTATGACAATCTGGATGCTTGTGAGGTTTTGCGCAGTTCAGATCTGACCACTGCAGCTGTTTTATTAGAGGTACGATGTTAAATCACAAACGCTTGTTCTGAAAGAGACACAGACTGAAAAGAAAAAACATAATACAGTTCAACTCACCATATATTTGTGCATAATTATGTAAATGAAAGGCTTTTAAAGGGGGGTGGAGAAGCTTCTCATGTCTTTTGTTGTGATGTGAAAAGCAGTGCATATAATTCTACAGACTCCGGGGCCGTCATAAATCTCACTTCTGTTCTTTATGTGCTTTATCAAGTTCTGTGAGTTATGACAATACATTTACTATTCAGCATTTACTATTCATAACTTTTTTGGGGTTAAAAAAGAATTATTGAGCAAGTAAGATTTGTGTTTAAAACAGTCGTATCTTACCCCAATTCACAACAGTAAGTTTATAATAATGATTTATAATTTGAGCTGTCGGGTAGTTTGTGGTTACATCACGTCTGTAAACAGAAATAAGATCCGGTTACTGCATCACATCAGACTCTGTAGATGCTGCAGCGACTGTATGTTGTTCTTACTGCAGTCTTAAAACTGAAACTTTACATTCAAACTTGTTATAACTCCACAAACAGAAATGGCGAAAGTTACTAATTGTAGCTTTTACGGTTTGAAGGTAATTTCAGAAACTGACTTGTTAGTTCAGATCTGTGCGACATCAGTAGAGAAGGTCCGAGCGCCCTCTGGTGACTAACATCAAAACATCATTACAGCGTCACTATTAACCAACAGGCAACTACAAAACATGATCAGCTTTGAGTCCTTATATTTAATATGAGAAATGTGTGCATGCATCAGGTGGACTTTAAGGACCTGATGAACTGTTTGACCAGTCGCACTATAATAACGCGTGGAGAGACCGTGTCCACCCCTCTCAGTATGGAACAAGCTCTGGATGTCAGAGATGCGTTTGTTAAGGTAAAACCTCTCCCTCCTCTTACCTCTACTTCCTGTCCAGTGTGACGCTCGCATCTGATTGGCTGTGTGTTTCTGCTGCAGGGAATATACGGGCGCTTGTTTGTGTGGATTGTTGAGAAAATCAATGCAGCCATTTATAAACCTCCATCCCTGGAGCTCAAAGCAGTGAGGAGATCCATCGGCCTGCTGGACATATTCGGCTTTGAGAACTTCACTGTTAACAGGTCATTATCTTCAGCTGGACACGTAACATACATTAACACTAACATATATTTAACACTCATATTAAGGTAGTATATTCAATATATTATTATAATCTGGAACCCTTCATTAATGTATATTATACACTGACATGTATGTAATCTGGAACCCTTCATTAATGTATATTATACACTGACATGTATATAATCTGGAGCCCTTCATTAATGTATATTATACACTGACATGTATGTAATCTGGAACCGTGTCTCTCCTGCAGCTTTGAGCAGCTGTGTATCAACTTTGCCAATGAGAACCTGCAGCAGTTTTTTGTGCGTCACGTGTTCAAGCTGGAGCAGGAGGAGTATAACCTGGAGAACATCAACTGGCAGCACATCGAGTTCACAGACAACCAGGACGCGCTGGACATGATCGCCATTAAACCCATGAACATCATCTCACTCATAGATGAGGAGAGCCGGTTTCCCAAGGTGAGAGACAGACTGATTTATCTGTATAATCACAAAATACATGCTGTGTTAATGCTGTTTGATTTGTTTTGGTAGGGTACAGACACCACCATGCTGAACAAACTGAACTCTCAACACAAACTTAACACCAACTATATTCCCCCCAAAAACACGTATGAGACTCAGTTTGGCATTCAACACTTTGCTGGTGTTGTGTACTATGAGACCAGAGGTTGGTATTCTTTACATAATACATTATATTCAAGTGTGTCTGAATGATGTACAGGAGTTTCTTTCGGGTTCTTGTAGGGTTTCTGGAGAAGAACAGAGATACTCTGCATGGTGATATCATTCAGCTGGTGCACTCATCCAAGAACAAGTTCATCAAGCAGATCTTTCAGGCTGATGTCGCTATGGTAACACCTCAAGCTCATTTCTCATTTGATGTTTGGAAGCTCCAGAAACTCAATATATTTTAATTACATTAAAATGACTTTATATTTATATATACATTAAGAATTGAGTAGTTACAGTATTTTTGCTCTTTTTCTTTTTTCTTGTATGTCTATGAAATGTCAGTTTGTATGTGGTTATGTGCCTGGTGGCAGTCTGTATAAGCTAAAACGGTGTGTTAATGAAACACTGTGTGTACAGTTTAATGATGAGCACAATGGTGCTGTTCCCACAAACTCATAATTAGCTCCTCCTGCTAACAGCTGGTATCCAGTGGAGCTGTTGGAGTGTGTTGACTAACTTAAATGCTTTTTTTTTTAAACTAACATTTTTTTGGGACATATTTTGAATCAATGCTTATCACTAATAAACTCTGCAATTAACCACTAATATTTCACTGTGTTGAAGTTTCTGTAGTAATTTAGTAGTTAGTTTAAATAACATTCACTGGTTTATGGCACAGCGTTAACCATTTTCATCTGTACTATTCTGTCAAGTAGTCAGAAATAATATGACCTCTGTCTGTCCAGATAATATATCTGTGACACAGACATTCCTGAGGTGAGACCATTTCCTAAACTTTTAAACTTTTTAAAAGTGTGTGTGTGTGTGTTTCCTGATGCGCAGGGGGTGGAGACCAGAAAACGCTCTCCGACACTGAGCAGTCAGTTCAAGCGTTCTCTGGAGCTGCTGATGAGAACCTTGAGCGTGTGTCAGCCGTTTTTTGTTCGCTGTATCAAACCCAATGAGTACAAGAAGCCCATGGTGAGTTTTTTAGAAGAGCAGCTGAAGAACAGCTACAGTGAGAAATGTAACTCCTCCAGAGTTACGCTTCACCAGTGTGTTATTTCAGGACACCATCGTTTCTTTATTAAAAGGTTTTGTGGATGTTATCTGACAGTTTTTATCTGATCTTTCTCCAGCTCTTTGATCGAGAGCTGTGTGTCAGGCAGCTCAGGTATTCTGGAATGATGGAAACCATCCGGATCCGCCGGGCCGGATACCCCATCCGTTATACTTTTGTTGAGTTTGTGGATAGATACCGTGTGTTAATGCCTGGGGTCAAACCTGCTTATAAACAGGTGGAAGAAATTAATTCTAGAGATTGTCTAGAAATTCTCTTATTGAAAAGTTGAATTTTTCAAAAACATGAATTTTTCATGGGTGCAGTAAATGGAACTAAACAGTATTTATTCAGTGTTGATCATGTTTTTTGGATGATTTCTCAGGAGGATCTGAGAGGAACCTGTCAGCGTATCGCTGAAGCTGTTCTGGGTCGAGATGATGACTGGCAGATGGGAAAGACCAAGATCTTCCTGAAGGTATCTTCCTCAGGTTCCCCCTTCAAACAGATGTTTTATTAAAATAGATCTAAACATTTAATCTGTGTAATATTTAGCAACAGATGCCTCCTACAAGACACCATTTATGACAGTTTAAATCACAAACCTAATTCATGTGAGGCTTTGCTTAGCTCATGGAAAATGAAGTCATTGTTTTTCTGTTTAAAACTGTGAGATATTTGGAGATATTATGCAGTTGTGTCAGACTCAAACAACATGGACCGCAGTATTTTGGTTTGTTTTTCTGCCCTCGGCCAGAGGTCAAAGTTCAGGAACCAGCCTGTCCATTACTAAAGTGCCAGGGTGAGTTTTCCAGGCAGTTGGTCTTTATCAATCCCTCCAGTCCTGGGAAACAGGAAATCTCACTCAGCAGGAAGGAAGAGAGAGTCCGTGTAGATGCCTGCTGACAGGAAACAGAGACACCAAATGATTATGAGAGATACACATCAGTATGAGAATTGTTACAGCTGCAGTCAGTCATTGATTTAAACAATATCATGTGAAACATACCGGTTCAGTTCTGAATGCTGATTGGTCAGTTCAGTGTAAATACAGATCACTGCACAGAACACACAGAGGTAACAGTGATGCTCATGTCAGCCTCTAAATCTCATAGTGAAGAGATGACAATGCATGAATTGATGTTTATGTAAAGATATTTTTTTATTAGGTAGTGACTGAGGGTGCAGTATATTTTGGGTTTGGCACAGTTTCTCATACAGCTTCAGTAGGATCTTTCTGACTATCTCTCCACTTTCTACTAATATTTCTCCACCAGGATCATCATGACATGCTTCTGGAAATAGAGAGAGATAAAGCCATTACTGACAAGGTGATTCTCATCCAGAAGGTGGTGCGAGGGTTTAAGGACAGGTGAGATGTACTGAGATTTATTTTATGTGGGAAAATCTCACACATACATTAAAATCATTGAGATGTTTCTTAATCACTGATGAATGCATACTGCCACATTAAACATTAAGATTATTATGAAAATGTGTGTGGTTTTCTTTATCACAGATCCAATTTCCTGAAGATGAAGAAATCGGCCATGTTGATTCAGAAGACATGGAGGGGTTATTACTGTCGGAAGAATTATGGAGCGGTTGGTTTCCAAATGCATGAGTTTAAATCAGCTGTGTTCCATCCAGCGTCTGTTTACCAACGTTCTAACTCTGCTGTGTTCTGTCACACAGATGCGAGCTGGTTTCTCACGCCTGCAGGCTCTGTATCGCTCTCGTAAACTCTACCACACGTATCATGTAGCGCGACAGAGAGTCACACTGTTCCAGGGACGCTGTCGGGGGTATCTGGTGCGACGGGCGTTCAGACATCGGCTCTGGGCCGTCATCACCATCCAGGCTTATACGAGGGGCATGATCGCCCGCAGACTGTACAAGAGACTCAAAGGAGAGGTGAGCAGAACCGGAGCTTTTTCATCTTATGTGATCCATATTTTATCCCCATACCATTCAACTCCAGCTTTGTTCACACTTGCAGTGCAATTCAAAATGTTGTAAATCTGTTTTTTACACTGATCTGTTCAAACTAGATCTGTTTTATATCTGTTTGGAACAGATTTTTATAGTTTCATACCTCATTGAAGGTGGTTTGGATTGGGCTTGTTTCATTTGTTTTTCCCTGTTCAGACTACAAAACAAAAATGCATTTGAGATAAAAATCACCAGGTTTTTTCTGCCTGTTTGATAATGATCAAACATGATCACATGATCTCTCGCTGCTCCTCTGTGTCTCAGTACCGACGGCGTTTAGAGGCGCAGAAGATGCGTCTGGCTGAAGAACAGAAGCTCAGGAACCAGATGAGCGCCAGGAAGGCCAAAGAGGAGGCTGAGAAAAAACACCAGGAGCGTCTGGCTCAGCTGGCACGAGAGGATGCCGAGCGAGAGAAGAAAGAGAAAGAAGAGACCAGAAGAAAGAAAGACATGCTGGATCAGATGGAGAGAGCTCGTCATGAGCCGGTCAATGATTCCGATATGGTGGACAAGATGTTTGGCTTCCTGGGCACCACAAACTCTTTCCCTGGTCAGGAGGGCCAAGCACCAGCTGGATTTGAGGTGAGGGTGAAGGGTCACTGTGATTGAAGTTTATCATTGCTATGACACAAGTTAAGTTTATTTAGAAGTCACAAATCTGTCATTATTAACTCCTTCCTTTATTACCTAATTCCTAAAACCTTAATTTTACTTTAACTGAATGTAACATGACTTTATATTCATTTGGGTTGTTCCAGAAGGCACAAGTTGTAGTAACTGATCTCTGACTTCATTAACTTGTTGATTAACCTCCGGTGCATCTGTCTCAGGACCTGGAGAGAACACACAGGGAAGTAGAAGAGGAAGACCTTGATGAAGCTCTTCCTCTGCCAGAGGAGGATGAAGAAGACCTCTCAGAGTACAAATTTGCCAAGTTCTCGGCCACATATTTCCAGGGCACGACCACACACACTTACGTCAGACGGCCACTCAAACAGCCCTTACTGTTTCATGAAGATGAGGGAGATCAACTGGTATGTGATATTTTAAAAGCTTCATATATGCATTCAGACGCATTCTTACTCCTTCCACAGAGGATATATATTTAAAGGAATATACTGTATTTAGACACTTTACTTAATCATTTATATCAGGAGGTGAAGAGAACAGAACAAAGTGTTTGGAAAAAATCACCTGCTGTGCCTTTAATTTAAGTGTCATTATGTTAACAATTAACAATGTTAAACCCTTCAGAAAACAGATTCAGTGTGGTTCTGCTCATACTCATCTCTGATGTTTAAGTGATTTGTAGAATGAGTTTTGGTCCATCTCATCCTCCAGGCAGCTCTGGCCGTGTGGATCACGATTCTCAGGTTCATGGGTGATCTTCCAGAACCTAAATATCACACGGCCATCAGTGACGGCAGCGAGAAGATCCCTGTCATGACCAAGATCTACGAGACGCTCGGCAAGAAAACATACAAGAGAGAACTTCAGGCTCTTCAGGGGGAGGGAGAGGTAACAGAGCAGCAGAAGATGAGAGATGTCGGGTCACGTGCATTTTCAAGATTTATAAGCTTTCCACAATGTCCTTCTCTTCCAGAACTCTCACATGGACAGTCAGAAAAAGAGCAGCGTTCGTCACAAGCTGGTGTCACTCACCCTTAAAAAGAAGTCAAAGATTACAGAGGAGGTAAGTGATTCTGTTGCCATGGTGATAAGTGATTCTGTTGCCATGGTGATAGTATCACGGCACCCTTCCATATAGTCATCTGTCCAGACTTCTCTGGTTCTTGTATGGCCTGCTTGACCTCATCATGACATTACTCAAACAGATATGAGTCACTGTGTGTGTCTGAACAAAACAGCCCTGCAAACATTTGTTCCACTCTCAGGATCTGGTCTGTAGAAATTATTGGATGTTGTAGATTTTTAAGGTAATATTTCAAAAAACACTTAGGCCACTCCAGCTGAAAACAAACAAGACATTATATTGTGCATAAAGAAAATGAAGACTGCTTTTAAGCCTTGTTATAATGAAAGCAGTGTTTTCAGTGAGATTCAGTCAAGTGTTTAACAGACAGGACTGTGTAAGATCAGTTTTGAGGCTGTGTGTGTGTTTAGCATAGAAGACAGAGAGCGTCTGTCTGTGTCTGTTTGAAAGCAACTGGTAATTCAGTGAAATGGATTGGTGTCTTCTGCACTAGGTGACCAAGCGTCTGAATGATGGTGAGTGTTCGCTGCATGGGAACAGCATGCTGGAAGACCGACCCACATCCAATCTGGAGAAACTACACTTCATTATCGGCAATGGCATCCTTCGTCCAGGGCTGAGGTGAGACCCCAAATCACTCAAAACGATTCACTATTATCAATTTCAAGCTGTTTTCTGCAGTGTTACTTATGAGCCAGACTGACGCACCAATTGATAGATCATGTGACTAATGTGACAACATGATTGGTCTGGCTTCTGTTTGTGTCAGAGATGAGATCTACTGTCAGATCTGTAAGCAGCTGACCCAGAATCCCTCTAAAAGCAGCCATGCTCGCGGCTGGATCCTCATGTCTCTGTGTGTGGGCTGCTTCGCACCCTCAGAGAAGTTTGTAAAGGTGGGAAGCGTTGGTTAAGTCCAGACTCTTCATGGTTCTTCTACATGTGTTCTGGATCTCAGCATTGTTTGTTTGTTTTCACTGTAACTGATTCAGCATTACAGTTACAGTGTCGTTGTAAGTTTAATGACGTTTTCCATCCTGTAGTATCTACGAAACTTCATCAATGAAGGTCCGCCTGGTTACGCTCCCTACTGTGAAGAGAGACTCAGAAGAACATTTGTGAACGGAACCCGGATGCAGCCTCCGTCCTGGCTGGAGCTGCAGGTACAGTTTCATCTTCACTGACACTAAATATAAAGAACACAGTTCAGAGTGACTCTGAATGAATAGTTCAGATGTTTGACACTCAGTGGTGACTGTCTATGTAGTGTGTCAGTAGTGTCAGTTTTATGAATGTTTGTTCTTTAGGGCTGCAGGATATTGATGAAAAATGTGATGTGCGCTAACTTGCAAAGTAATGAGATATGCAGTACGATAACGCTTTCATTTTCAATTATTATTATTATTACTAATAAATATTATTTTTAAAAGTCAAAATGATATAACCAACATACATGTTTTACATTCTTTCTGGGAAATGAAACGTATGTAACATTTGCATGTTAAAACAAAACAACTTTTTGACCTAAAACTAAACAACTTTTTGAAGTATCAAATTCACTTTATAAACCATCACAATATGGATATTGTGATATTTTAATAATTCTGGTGTGTCCTACTGTTCTTTTACAAGCTATAAACTGAACATAAAATTAAGCTTCTATTCTCATTTTTATTCAAGGCCACTAAATCAAAGAAGCCCATAATGCTTCCTGTGACGTTTATGGACGGGACCACAAAGACCCTGCTGACCGACTCCGCCACAACAGCCATGGAGCTCTGCAACGCGCTGGCCGACAAGATCAGCCTCCACGATCGCTTTGGTTTCTCGCTCTACATCGCTCTGTTTGACAAGGTGTGTGTGATTTTCAGCCTGTCTGATGATTTCTGCTGAATTCTGTCTCACACACACAGCTGAAGGAACTTCCTGGTTCCTCTGAAACGCTCTACTGCCAGTCGTGCGTTGAAACACTTGTGATTGTTGGTAACAGGTGTCCTCTCTGGGCAGTGGCAATGATCACGTGATGGATGCTGTTTCTCAGTGTGAGCAGTATGCTAAAGAACAGGGCGCTCAGGAGCGCAACGCCCCCTGGAGGCTCTTCTTCAGAAAGGAGATCTTCACTCCCTGGCACGACCCAGCTGAGGACAGTGTGGCTACAAACCTCATCTACCAGCAGATTGTGCGCGGGGTGAAGTTTGGAGAGTATCGCTGTGATAGGGTAAGATGTTTCGGAAGCAAGACTTCTGTCAACTGACCTTCATGAGTTTCGAGTTGCCAGCAAGTTCTAAGGAGGGAATATTCTTCTTTTATCTTTCCCACCTGCTTTTCATCTGTGTTTCGACATCTTTGTTTCTTGTTTTTCCACATTTGTTTTTCTTTTCTTTGCACATTTTTTCTTGCTTTCTTTCCATCTTTCCGTTCTGGTTCCTCTTTTCCTGGAGGAGGAGGATCTGGCAGAACTTGCGTCACAACAGTACTATGTGGACTACGGCTCGGAGATTCTCGTAGAACGTCTGTTGAGTCTCATTCCATCCTACATCCCTGACAGAGAGATCAGCTCGGCCAAAACTGTTGAAAAATGGACTCAGTTCATCATGGCTGCTCACAAAAAGGTACAAAACCAGGAATGTGCTGCACACATTACAGTACTGCAAACAGTAGTATGTTATGCTTCCCTCACTGCATGTTTAATCCAGACAGTATTGCTCATATTTATCACTGGGGAATTCATATACCACTATATGTACCACTTTTTCGTATATATAGAATGTCATGTAAGCGTTCATGCATACATTTGCATACTGTTTGCACTACATATACTGCATACTAATGTTTTTAAAACCAGTGTGTGAATACAAACACATGAATATTGATTTATTTCATTGGGGGTTTGTAGGGCATCTACACTCAGAAGAGAGTCGACCCTCAGAGGGTGAAAGAGGAGGTTGTGGATTTTGCACGTTACAAGTGGCCTTTATTATTCTCCAGGTTCTATGAGGCCTTTAAATTTTCAGGTAAATGCTTGAATTAGATTTTTTAACAACTTAATTGTGGTTTATGCTGAAAGAAATGTTTATTTTTAACCATGACTGTGGACGTTTATATGTATTACTCAGTTATGTTTCTGACTTCCTGTCTGTAGGTCCTAGTTTACCCAAGAATGACGTGATAGTGGCAGTTAACTGGACAGGCGTTTACTTTGTGGATGAACAAGAGCAGGTTCTTCTGGAACTTTCTTTCCCAGAGATCACTGCGGTTTCCAGCAGCAGGTGGGGCTTCACAGGATTGTTTTAGATGTTTGATGTGATTTGAGGTTTGGAGAAGAAGATGAAGATGTTTTCTCTCTCATTCTGTCAGAGGAGGAAAGCTTCAGGCTCAGAGCTTCACCATGGCCACCATCAAAGGTGATGAATACACCTTCACCTCCAATAATGCAGAGGACATCCGGGACCTGGTGGTCACCTTCCTGGAGGGTCTTAGAAAGAGATCAAAGTTTGTTGTGGCCCTACAGGACAATCCCAGCCAAGGTAAGACAAAAGACAATATGATAATCAAAGATTTTCCTGCTGAAAAGATAAGTATAGACTAGCTTAAATTTTCCACGTTGGTCTAAGCTGGTTTAGGTGAAAATATGGAGCTGTATAAGCTGTATACTATCAAAGATGAGAGTGTCACATACAGACTTTTGATCTTATCAGCCAGCAATGATTCAACCTTCCTGAGCTTCCTGAAGGGTGACCTCATTCTTCTGGACCAGGACACGGGCGAGCAGGTCATGACGTCGGGCTGGGCCCACGGAACCAACGACAGAAGCAAACAGAGAGGAGATTTCCCTGCTGACTGTGTTTATGTGCTGCCTACAGTCATCAGACCTCCAGCAGATATTGTGGTAATGATTCTGTGTTATTTTCAGAAGACGGGCTGCAACTAATATTTATCATCTCATTCTTTTATAATTCAAGACTCTCTCTCTCTCACTTCCTCTGTGTGTCTCTGCCTGTCTCGTTTTCTCGTTTGCCCTCAGGCTTTGGTTACCATGACACCAGACCAACGTCAGGAGTCGGTCCGGATTTCACAGGTGCCGGTGATGGAGAGTGTGGAGAGAGTGAAGCCCTACACGCTGGAGGAGTTCTCCTACGACTACTTCAGGTGACTCACACACAAACAATCAATACATAAACACTGTTACATTCTTCACCATTTTAATAAAATGCCTGTTGCTGTAGTGAGAATTTGAGAGCAATTACATTTAAATGTAAAATAGAGATAAAAGATGCAGTATTTACCTCTGACCCCTGCAGACCTCCTCCCAAACACACACTCAGTCGAGTGATGATCACCAAGAACAGAGGGAAGGACAAGCTGTGGAGCTGCACACGTGAGCCTATTAAACAGGCCCTGCTGAAGAAGTGTGTGAGTCATGAGGAGCTGTCGCAGGAGGCCTGCATGGCCTTCATCGATATCCTGCTGCATGTACATTCAACTTCAGTTTACAGATTTATCTTTGGTTTAAGAGTTAAACGTCCTTGACACTTTCTCCCGCACCTGTAATGAAATATACGGGCGATTATCCGTCCAAGAGGACACGCTCTGTGAATGAGCTCACTGACCAGATCTTTGAGGGCGCGCTGAAGGCGGAGCCTCTGAAAGACGAGATCTTCTGTCAGATCGTTAAACAGCTGACTGACAACCATGTCAAGTGAGTGCCGTCTCTCTCCCACAGTGTACTGGCCCAAACATGCAGCTTTCTGCAGGTTAAAGTCACATGTCACGCGTGTGTGCAGGTACAGTGAGGAGAAGGGCTGGGAACTGCTCTGGCTGTGTACTGGTCTCTTCCCCCCCAGTAACGTCCTTTTACCTCACGTCCAGAGATTCCTGCAGTCTAAGAAACATCATCCACTGGCTCCTGACTGCATGCAGAGACTGCAGAAAGCTTTACGGTGAATACGGTCAGGGGTGTACGGGGCCTGTGCTGTGGGGGCTTTACAGAGTTTTGTGCCAGTGTTAGATCAGCATATCTGAAACCATCTGTGCAAAGAAAGCCATGAAGTTCTGGAACTTCTGTATGTGTAACAAATGTGCACATGCAAAACCTGAGCAGGACTCAGACCCAGAGCATTAAACGGGACAAAGGCCCACACACTTAAAATGAAACTACACCAAATGTTTTCTAGATAAATGCAAATACATTTTAATTTAATTTATTAATAGGTTTTGATAATCGCATTTATCCTGACATCACAATCATGTGAAGCAATGAATCAAAACTTCAAAGCTAAATGTTAATTTAACAGAAAACAAAACACACACTGAGTTTGTTAAATGCCAGATTTTAAGTTTTTGAATCACAGAATTTCAGTGCACCACAGAAAGGCAAAATAAAGCGAGTGATTTCAGTTCTGGTGTAAACACTCATGTATGATGTCACTTCCTGCAGGCTCGTGGCTTAATTCACACTAGCTGTATTTATATTCTGTGTCTCTGTTGTGTTCGTGTCTGCTGGTCTCATTCTGAGCTTCACTAGGAATCGGATGTTGTTTTTCAGTAATCTGGTTTATGAGTCTTTGAGTATGAATGAGTCATCAGTGCTTGTGTTTCAGAAATGGCTCTCGTAAATACCCTCCTCATCTGGTTGAAGTGGAAGCTATTCAACATAAAACCACACAGATCTTTCACAAAGTCTACTTCCCTGATGACACAGACGAGGTGGGTCACAGTTTCTGATGTATATGACTAATCAAACATTATGTTTTTGGCACTGATGTGTCCCAGAGGCATCGGTAAACAGGGCTTTAACTAACTTCCTTAGGTGTGTAATTTAGTACATTTAATTTTTCATTTCTATCTTCTGTCATAATGTTAAAGTCACTCAGTATAGTGATGTGTGTAAATGAGAGACCTCTATTCAAAGGTGTCTGAAGTGTTTGTTGCCTGTAGTCAAGCATGACAATTTAATCTAAAAATCACTCTTAAAAATCAAGATGCTAAAATTAGTTTTTGCAGCAATGCCATAGAAGAATCATTTTTATTCCTCAAAAAACCTTGTAGTACAGAGTTCTTCTTTCTAACCTTTTTATAGTCATTACAAAGAACCTTTCATGCAGCAGAAAGGTTCTGTGAAAGTCTGGCTGTTTGGTTCCATAAAGAACCTTTAACAAAAGGAACAGTTTTCTATGAGTGTATTGAGCAACATGACAGTGATGTATTGAGCAACATGACAGTGATGTATTGAGCAACATGACAGTGATGTATTGAGCAACATGACAGTGATGTCTTGAGCAACATGACAGTGATGT
>JAZGTK010003703.1:5368-26578 GCA_036877625.1 Ambastaia sidthimunki
TTGTATTATATATGTTTTCTGAGCTTTCTGTTTCCCAAGCACTCTAAGAATGATTTGTTGCGGTATAAGACAACTGGGTTTTATACACCACACCTCTCTAAAGCTGCCCCAGCGGTTCTTCAACATGACCCTACGGTCATGAATGACAATCCCTAAAGGTGTTTCCCCATTTCACTTTGGACTGTTTTGAACAGGATGTGATGGAGACCAAGTGGCTTTTTTACAGCCCCAGACCACGACTTCCTACATCGCCTCTTTTGGGATCTACACTCTTGTAGACTCCAGAGCTTGTAAAGTGAACAATTTGTCTCAGTGCTACACTATAATAAAAAGACTCTTCTTGTAGCAGTGAGATGTTGTCTGTTCACGTCCAGCTTCTATTTCCGCATTTCTCATGTTAATTACAGAAAGACGCTGGTTCCACAAGGACAATTTTTAGAAAATCAAATTATCTGGGAATTTTATTACTTGTTAACTTATTTAATTCCATAAGTCTTAATTTTCGGTTCCTACATCCCAATGGTTTAACTTTTTTAATCTTTCTTTGCTCTCTAAAACTCATAGAGCTTTTGTGTCAATTATCTTTTATAGATTTATTTTATTTTAGGTTATACTGTATAGCAGTTACTATAATATACAAAAATAATTTAAT
This sequence comes from Ambastaia sidthimunki, assembly GCA_036877625.1. Taxonomy (NCBI): domain Eukaryota; kingdom Metazoa; phylum Chordata; class Actinopteri; order Cypriniformes; family Botiidae; genus Ambastaia; species Ambastaia sidthimunki. The sequence goes on from JAZGTK010003703.1 coordinate 6,021, forward strand.
GCAAAATGATGTGTACAGTGAAAAATGTAGGACAAATAAACTTTACCTAAAAAACAAAGTACAGTAAGTATCCTGAGCTAAGAAACAATCTCTGAGCAATAGTTTACTTCTGGGAGTGTGTTAGTTTCATGTAAGTTAAGTTAGGCCTATATATCAATCACTAATATATGTGATATATTAAACCTAGTAGGCCAACAGGATGTAAACAATGTCTGGTTTTCCCTCTACTGAAGTGACAAGATCGTCCCACAGCGCATGTAGGTGTAAGGTTTACAATACTGCTGTCATTTCCAAATTAATAGCTGTCAGTTTTCACTCTTTCAGGGAAGTGAGTGAAACCCCCAGGACAAGAAGCATCAGCCATTTGAGCACATCTGCATATAACAGGTTTAGTCTCAGATGAAAGGGCTTCCTGGCAGCTGCTATATTCACACTATAGCTGGACAGCGAGACATTTAAAGACCCTGTTGAATTTTCTCAGGTCTAGTTGAATGTTTTTGACTTTGATTCTGTAAATGGTCAGAATTTGGTTATTTTCTGGAGTTGATTTTAAGAAAGTCTTAAATGCAGAATGGCCACAAAACAAGAGCCTTCTGGTTGATATTTTACAGCATAAAGAAAAAGTGTTTATAGGACTATGACTATTTTTAACACTGCAATAGATTATAATAGTGATAAAGCACACACACCCCAACCCGATTCTCAGAAAATTTTTATTCTAATTAACTGGAATGTGAAACAAATAATGTTATTTAAATTGTAATTTATTTAGACACTCTGGCAGGGTTTGTTGTACTGCATATAATTTATGCTCATAAATTGCAAATAAATTATTATACTGGTAATGAGTATTTGGAAGGAAATGTGCTTACAGTGTCATAATCCAAAAGTTTAATGGCCCTAAAAATGTAAGATTTTCTTTGTCTTCCTCTTTTGATTTTGGGGTGAAATGACTCATGTTTTCATTAATTCAACTCACTGATAGTTTTGTGCTCCATAAACGTCATTAAATGCAGTCTACTAAAAGAGCCCTCTTATGCTAATAAAAAGTAACTAAACTAAATAAATGCATTTTGAGTGTCTTACGTAATAGTGTTACACTGTAGAGAAAATGTGTATTTCATGGATCATGGGGGTTGTGTTAGGGGAGGTTGTTAGACAGCAGTGTGTTTGAGTTGAGATATTGCAGAGATCTTATTTGCAATTGGTTTCTTTATATAAAATATGCATGATTGTGCAGGGATGAAAACTCTTGTTTAACCTGCCCTCTTATCATTAACATGCTAATAACCATTGTTATATGGTGTCTATAATCACACACTCTCAGTTCCAGACTGACACTTATGTTTAGCAGCAGGAAGTGAAGAAGACGGATGGAGACAAGGGTGTGACTCGCTACCAGAAGACACACTCTTCATTGCCATCAAGAGATTAAATTTGCATTTCAGGGAAGGGTGAACGTTAGAGGGCTAGGGGATAGAATATACAGTCTACTGTATAAAAGTCATTGACAGCTGAAACTTATTAACTGTTCAGTTTTGTTTGTACAGCCATCGTTGTCAAAGTAGATTTGCCAGTTGTTTGCATAACTCAGGTGAAAATCTAAATGAACAGTTTTTTTTATCTGTGGGATGCAAATGTAGGAGGATACATACATTGCTTCTGTTTTATGAAACTTTTCAGAGGAGTTTGGGCCTGTTTGTGGCACTTTTTACTCCAGAGAATAAAAAATGTTTGTTCCAGTGCTTTCAAGTGCTTTTTTTAAAAAAAAACAAAATCCTATCTGAAACATTTCAGTGTTAATACAAAGAAAGAAAGTACTTTAAAAAGGCTTAAAATTAATCCCCTTAAGATAAATAGCAAACTGTTTTGTTAAAATCACTGGCAACATGCCAAAATTAAAAAAAAGTTTGAAATTAGTCTTTTTTTTTAAGTAGTCCGTTTTTAAACTTAGAGAGAAATAGAGGATGCTGGGTAAAAAAAAAACATGGAACGCATGACAGAATGCACACAATTAAGAATGGAACGGGTAATGAAGCAAAACTCCTGTGTTTACTCTCACATTCGTCTCTCTGCACTTGTATTGGGGATCCTGTACTTTTGCCATGTGCTTGGTCATGTTGAAACCCCTGAATAATTTATAGTTAGAGATATTATTATTTAATCAGGGATCAGGAAAGCAACCTTTGTTAACACAATGAGCTGCTGGGAGAGGCACTAACAATGTGCTGCTAAACTAGAATGGCAATAATCATTAACACTGACCAAAAGAATAGGCCTATTGTATTTATTTAGTGTATAGATTGACAGAGGGGAATTACATAATCTTTGATGGTGTTTGATTTGAATATCACATTATTGTTGATTAGGGCAAAATGGTGAGGTAGGTAGGAGGAAAGGTTTTATCAATGATTTTGATGTTCAGTAGGTGATTACAAAATGTAAATAAAATTTAAAAGGACAGAAAAAATTAAGATATTACGAATTTAGTCAGTTGAAAGTGCATAGTTTCTTTTATTGCTCTTTTCAAGGTAAGCTAACTTCATATTTATTAGTATAGGTTTAAAGTCTACTACTATACTATACTACTTTATAGTACCACTAGTGTACTACTATATACAAAGATGGCAGGGTTTTTGTTGATTAGTTTTGTAATTACCAAGGAAAAAGGCATGATAAAGACCAATTTTAAGTCACCCCAGGGAAAATAACACAAAGATACTCGGTAACCACTGAGTATGCCGTAAATGAGTATAGGGTCATTTAACAAAAAATGATGCATCGTTATTCTTGCCCACCTGCAGTAAAAGTTTGCAGAATTACTGACCTTCTGGAAAATGAATTCGACCCTCTTTAGGAACCTGCAATTACAAGGCTCAGCTTGACCCGAAGAGCCTAGCCAGACAGAAGTCATGTCATGGGGTCACATTGATGATCTCTCCTCAAGAGAAACCAAGCAAGAATTATAGTTTCAGACTAGTTTTTACTGACTTGCATTAGGTCAACTGTCCATGTGTGCTTGTGCTGGGTATGAAATGCCATCCATTTTATTTTCAAAACAAGAGGGTGGAGGGAACAGATCATGTTGAAAAGGTTTTGAAGGTTGCCAGATCTAAAGGAGATGTTTCATGGTTTAATTGAGTTATTTTTAATGTTGATTATTGGGGCATGCAGAACAGACCCTGTTCGTTTTGTAATTGGTACCCCCACTTCACTACGCCAAAATGTCTGTTCAACAGATGCATCTACATTTACAATAACAACCAAAGACTGCCAGTGTTCAGAAATGGCCACAGAACAATTCAAAGCTCTTGCTTGAAGTGAATCTGACATGCATTATGTCAGACTGAAGGAAAAAGAGAAATATATAGATTCTGGCTGTCTTCCACCTTTTGTCTAAGTTTGAGGACTTTCATTCCTTCACAGAAGACTCAATCCAAAGACCTCACATACTTTGTCCAGTTACTGGGGGGTTGCCTACAAATTATAACATATTGGCAAAGTCATCGGATGGAGCTGGGAGGATTTCACAGAACTGATAAGCCATTAGACACTGTAGCGTCATAGACACTAGGCGCCAGCAGGGGGCAGTCTTTTGGGAGTTTGCTTTAGTCGCGTTTATGTTGACAAATTGTATTTAAAAAATCATATTCATAAAAAACTGTTTAAATTTTACATGTGCAAACTTGTGGGCGTCCGCATATTCAAAACGGTGAAATTTGTTTCAAACGCAACTACTAATGTTTTACATTGCATCATAATGTGCCATATTTGAATAAACATGACAGCAAATAAGTTTTGAAAGACAGTACTCGAGGCAGAGGAAAAGACTATCAGTGAATGACCATTTCAGTTTGTCACACAAACCTACCTAACTGTATGGCTTCAGAAGAGATTAATTATAATAAATGAATGAATAAATATATTATAATGCATGAATCAGATTAATTACTTATCTAGTGCTTTTTTGACATTAAAGCTTACAGGTTTTGTTTATTTTTGTTTATTTTATATTTATTCAATGGAAATATAAGTGCAAACATTCTTCTTAATATCTTAATTTGGGTTTAACAAAACAACAAAAATGTTTGGAAAACATAGGGTGAGTAACTAATGACAGATTATACTATTTCTATAAGCATTATTTATTTGGGCTTTACATATGGGTGGTTAACACCAAAGGATTTGTACATTGCTGAGTGTTTCAAATTGTTATTAAGCAATTTATCTGGGTAACTTGTAATTTAGATTTTAAGACATTTCAAAAGCATGATCTTTGCTTCTCCTGTACCCCACAGTATAGGCTTTTACAGTAACTGTTCAAATGACCAACCACAGTGGAGAAACATCATTTAAAGCACCCTGAGGTACAGTGGGATTCTGGGGAGCATGACAACATGAATAAAGACTGAAAATATCTTCTTCACAGTTCTGTGAGGGTTAAAGAGAGTTAAACACAGGAGGTGTGGGGTGGGTTGGTAACATCATAAAATCATTTTTCTTTATCTGTGGCAACTCCAGGATGACACTTTCTTGAGCCATCACAAGGCAAGCTGTCAAGCAAGTAAATGAGTACAGTGAAGATGGCTTTTCAAGAGATCCTCCTCTGACAGTGATGAGATCGCTCCTCCAAAAAGCATTTGATCAGTCAAAATCTGTGTTCCTTACCAAGCTGTCCCCAAGAACAGATTGAGGACTCATTGTTTTAAGAGTCCCTCTTCAGCCGATCAGAGCTTGGCTGTCAGATACACCCGTTGAGTGGCACCTTTTGAAGTTGGATTAAATGTTTTTACATGCATATGTTTAGAGAAGAAAATAAACGTTAAGGCAAATGAGAGAGAAAAAGATGTTCTTGCGCATTTGCCAAGCGCAAGACCAGGAAAAAAGAGTGAAAGGGAAAGAGAATGGAGAGTTAATTCCCCAAGAGAGATCCCACTCGGGCATTAATCTTAACCATTTGACAGCTCTGAAAGTTTTTAGAGAACCCTGTTTCCTTGAGCCATTATAATGCTTCACTCAAGCAAAACCCCCCTTTAGACGGGTGGGGTGGTCCCAGAGGGAGGACTCCTGTCTGATTCAGCACACCGCTGCCTCACGAAGGCCAACAGTAGACGGTTAGGGGTGAACAGGAAGCTATGGACATGCTCGCCATGTCCACTTTACACCATTCTTTCCCCGTCTGATCTGCTCTGAAAATAAATGAAAAACAATGTACACATTCCCGAACATCCTGTGGAATCTTTTTGAACTTCGAAAAATATTACTCAATGTCTAAGTGTTTAGTTATTAAATCCTTAATAACCCTTAACTACAGATTCAACAGATGCTTGGGCGATGGGCTTTTTTTTTACTTGAGCAATTATGCAACTACCTAGTTCCCAAGAACATCCTAACAATCACATAGCAACACCCTGGAAACCACTTACAACACCCTAACATTATGGCAAGAAGTTTGAAACAGAACTGTAATGCTGTATTTAGCTTTTCAAGTTTTAGTTGTTGTGCTTGACTTGTCATCTATCCCATATGTGACATTTAAAAACCCCAAATATGTATTTGCATACAGGAGCCATATCAGTTACATTTGCTGCAATGGCAATAATGGTAAATGGTGGTCAACAGGAAGTCAAAATTGAGCCCATCACCCAGTGGGAATGTGAGGTCCTGCGCTTCCTGTAAAAGGGCAGCTCTCTCCCTCTCTGGCACAGACTCCCAAATGCACCTCATACACACAGCTCATTGTCTGTCTGGTTCTGCTGCAGTGCTCTGACAGGGCTGCCAGGGGACTGTGCTCGCTGTCACTGGACGTCCTTCAAAGAGAAACAGCCCAGATCCTCTCTGTCTGGCAGAGAATTAAAATTCAGCCCAGCCACAAGCGGAGGTCAAGGCCACTGTCCACCCTGACCACATCCAAATCAGCCAACAAATTAGATTCTTAACCTATAACAGTTCAAGGACAGTCTTTAAAGAGAAGAGATAAAACATAAAAAAATATGATGCAGCTTGATATAAGCATATAGCTTGATAAAGCTTTTAAGTAAGGTATGAACGTACTATTGGTCCCAGAAAACTAGCAGTGTCATTACTGTGCCTTTCCAAACTTTATTTACACAACAGCAAGAAAGTAGATGCCTAACATGATTAAAGATTTTTTTAAACAAAAGTGTAAACTTAAAGTTTATCCAGACATTTTTATATACTTTTTAACTGTTTAATTTTTTAAAAGATGTTTGTGCTATTGGTTTGCCACTTTACAACAGTATATCAGTAACACTTTATAATGTAAAGTTTGTTGAAATCTACAGCACTTAATCTTAGTTAATAGTTCCCAATAACTATTTAACATTAAAAGTTATTTCTGTTAACATAAACAATTGTATTTGTATTAGTAAACATCAACAAATATTAATAAATGCAGGTTAATTCAAATTAAAATCAAATAAAAAATATGCAAATGAGAGTACCACATTACAGGACTGTACTGTATGACCCAGTAGCGGTTCCATTCAAGGTCTCTTTCCTGTTTGTAATGCTGATGCTTACATATCTGCAGCTCTGTGTGGTCAGCACTGGTGGTTGAAAGCTTAGAACCATGCTGTGTAGTATCACCTTGATGATTGCTCAGTTTCAACCCTGGTTAATTACCCTCCAGTTCTTTCCTGTTTCGCAGGGAAAATGGGCCAAGTTTCCACACTTAGGTTCCTCTTGTTTGAAGTAGACCTCTTTCCAGTTCTTCTATTCTTCAGTTTATCCACATTCAAGCACTGCCCGGTCTCTTAAATACCAGACCCCCATCCCATTGTTCATTCACGGTCACCTTTGACCACGCTGTGAGGACCCATAAAGGATGCTCACCGGAATGTGCCCACACTGGGGCTTCAACCTAGCAGGGAAAGCGTTTGTTTAATTGCCTGTAATTATCTTCAGATTGGAAGGGGGTGAGGCAACGCTGTGTGTGCTCAGCTTGCTGTGCCTCGTTACGTTCGAAAAGCCCGTCAAGCAGAGCAGCATGTGAGATGCTTCGCTAAACCAACATAGCACAGCGGCGTTAAGCCACTGGGAAACATGTTTGGAACTAGAACATATATTGTTGTTTTCTGCATGGCCATGGAGCCATGCCAGAACAAATTCAGATTTTTTTTTGTAAATATTCCTTCTGTGGCTTTGAGCTGAGCAGTAAGTGACAGATGGATTTCCACAGATTTTGATAGATGTACCCGTACAACAAACAAATTGTCGGGACTTATTTCCATATGAGAGGCATTAGCGAAACCAAAGGAATAGATCATCCATGGTCCATACTTCAGAAATCCCCCACGATGAAAAGATTACGATCTAAGTGACCGATGCATGCTTGTTTTCCGCACCAATGCCAGACCCTCCATGAAAAATGAAATAGGCATAATCAAGCCTTGAAATGGACATATTGCTTAGGGTCTGTCACACTCAATCCATTGGCTTACCATCCATCATCATCGAAAGCTTATTAATAGACAGGACACAGCAATTGGATTCAGTTCTGGTGATGGATTGGTGCAACAGCTACGCATGGCCTGTTTTTCCCAGTGACTCTGTTGCCAGATGCCATCGTTGTCAGATGAAAGCTCTGGCCTGCCTGACCCAGAGATCTTCAGTCTGGGGATGAGCACAGTCCAGACATGTGCAACCCAAGCCTGATTGAATGATTGAATGCAATTGCCCCTTTAAACAAGGTCACCCTTCTTGCTCTGGCTGTTCAGAGCCATTAAAATGCAAGATGATACATAACCCAAGTAATTCATTTTGATAGTTCGGCTGAGTGGAAGTCTCTCGTTCTGTTTTTTGTGTTTGACCTTATGACATCGTCCGATTTGAGCCATCCCTGGCATCTGGCTGGCAATAGGAAAATGGTACATGCCCTCAACACTATCCCATCAAAGTCCTATTAAAACCAAGGGGTCAGGGTTTGGCCAGTTAGCATGGCCCCATTAGCTTCTGTAGGAAACTACACCATTAGCATATTTTAAAAAAAAAATTATTGATGCTATTTCTAAATTAGCATACTGTATATATCTCTATAACCATATATGTGGTCAATATTTCATTATAGTAAAGCTGTACCAATGGCCGATTCATTTTCAGGAGGCTTCCTAAAAGCATTAAATATAGCATATAAAAATATAGAATTTTTTTTCTTTGTCTTTCACATCCCAGCTCAGGATAATCACTAGTGAAGATGTCTGGGCTATGTGCATTCTTCTTGTGCCATCAACCAATCAGCATTGTCATATCATCATTTGATGTGGCTTCAGAATAATTTGTCACATGACATTTACGGCTCAGGTAAGTTGCTCAGAACAACCTGGCAACAAAATTTCCAATTGGCAGATTCTGTATCACGTACTTTCAAGGGTCCTGTGCCAGCCAGCCAGTTTCCAATGATAAGAATGGAAATATTGACAGATATCTTCTATCCACATATTACAGAACTCCTTGGACAAATCTGCCTTGCAGATTACTGGCAGTAAAGGACACTGGGAATAAAGGACACTACTGTCTTGTGTGTAAATGACTATTGGACAAGCTTGGGTGGCCCTAGGACCCAAGCTGATCAATACCCTATGATGTTAACAAGACTCTCCCCTTTGTGTTCCATTAATGATCAAGTCCCATTATCACCCTTTAAAGGCAGTTGGGACAGCTGATCAATTCATAACAGCTAAGTTAAAATGAATACCAAATGAACACAAAAGGAATCGATTCTGTAGAAACAAAGGGCACTTTGAAATGAAAGAGTTCTATCATTGTGCTGTATGTAATGTGTTTACACAGCATCTTTAAAAAGATTATTCCTTTGACATAGAGTAACTTTCCTGAGGCTATGTCTTTTCAAAACTTGTTTTCCTATTAAATGTAGTTAGTTTTCTTGTAACTGACATTAATTGCCCACCAAAAAAATCTATTTCATGGTAGAAAATGGGGGTGTAACAAAAAAGATTAATCAATCTAGCGTTCCATCAGAGATTGGGGTTTCAAACAAGTGCTGTAAAAAGTTTTTGTGATTAAGGTTTTTGTGTGATGCCAGTTCACAAAAACACATTTTCAAATATGAGTGGAATTTTCATTACAGTGCTAATCCAAATAAGCATTCATACCTATGACAAGGATGAATGGTACATGGAAAGGGGTAATTGGTTCTTCCCCACACACTCTCATTTCCTCCATGTGAAATCATACTTTAAAAACATATTCTCCAATGCTTGATTGAATGAACCTGTTAGGGTGTACCGGGGGCAAAGATGTAAAATTAGTGACGAATAAGGGAAAAAAAAGTGTAAAAGTACAATCCAAGATGTTTAATTCAGTGCAAAATCATGGTTTTCCATGAAAAGTGCACAAATATATACAGTGACAAAAAGTCCAAAAATATTTACAAAACTGTACAAATCACTTTTCAACTAGGGTGTATTCTGGCTATGCCAATTTTTAGGCCCAAAATACATCAAACTTTACTGCACCGTCCAAACAACTCTCTCTGCCCCAAAATGGCTGCCAGGAGCCCCCTTTTAAAAGTAAGGCTTCTCCTACTTTTGAAACCTACCATTAAAGAGGAGAGTAACACTTTTCAAACAAAGTACAAATACAAAAATAAATGGCCATAACATTCAACAACACTCACAATTGTTTTTATAATACATAACAAACATTATAAACATGACTATACCAGAAATCAAACAAACAAACAACAAAAGAAAATTATATAAAGAAAACAGTTAAACTAAGCAGAGGACAGTAGCATATTACATCCCTAAACAGAAAATACCCACACATCTAATCTAACTGATGTAGGTTTTGCCGGCATTTCGATTGGGAGTGTGGATATGGTGGAAATGTTCATAGGTGTAAATGTACTTTAGAAGTTTTTGTAAACTGGAAGTCCTAGGTCACAGTCCATCTGTGACAGAACCATTTCTTATTATCAGATCTTCATATCCACAATATCTACTACAGTTAGGTCAGTGGACTACTGTATATTGCTTTGTTCAAGGTTTTAAAAAGCCCAAAGATTTCAAATTTGCACGTATCTCATCAGGAACCGTTTGTAAATGATTTGTGTAAATAGATTTTTTTTTTTTACTGATTTGAGTCCTTACACCATTTCTTAGGTCTTTAGGTCTTTCTATAGTAGAATATTCTGTAAATATCTGCTGTTTATGTTTTTGACCAGATAATTTAAACTAGAGTGTATTCTTTTTGTGTGTAAATAAGTTTGATACTGTCACCTAAATGCCATTTTCATGCATTGAAAAACTCATTCTTTTGAAAACACTGATTGTATTCACAAACACTGTTTCACTAGCTATCTACATGTTTTATGATTTTTATTTAAGGTAGATGATTTAATGTGGAATCAGTTTTGGATTGGTTATTTATTGTATTTGGATAAAAGCCTCTGCCAAATAAATGAATACATTTACAACATTTATTCAACATTAAATCAATTGCTTTTGCTATCTAATTGGTTGATTAGAATATCTAGCTACAGTTTCATGGTAGCATTTCTTATATTTATGATTAGTGATTCAAACTCACATGGATTGCTCCACCACCTCTCCAACCACCTCTTGAACTCACATTAAACAGAGGGGGTTGGGGCGGTGTAATATGCTGCGTAAAGAGGGGGGTCCACATATCGTATCATCTTCCCTGCCAGATGTGTGTCCAGGGTCAGGACAGTGTGTGTGTATAGCACGCTGCCGTTTTGGCCGCCTACTCAGGAATGTCACACTTGCTGGCATGTGACGCCACCGGCCTGTCAATATAATGAATGGTGTGACACAGACCCAGATGCACATTGGTCTCCAGAGTAAAGATCTACACAAGATCTTTATTAAGCTTTTATTTTTAAGCCTTCCTTCCATGTCACATCGTGGTTGACAAGTTTCATGTATATGCCCATCATAATTCATGTTTACCACCTTGGGTAGTTAGCATTGCAAAAAATACATGGTAACACTTTACTATAAGGTTCCATTTGTTAACATTAGTTAACTACCTTGGTTAATATAAATTAACAATTAATAGTACTAATACAGCATTTATTAGTCATACTGTAGTTAATGTTATAAATACTGTTCAATCAGATCAACATTTACTAATACGTTTTAAAATTAAAAGTTGTATTTGTTAACATTAGTTAGTGCACAATAAACTAACATGAACGACCAATAAACAATTGTGATAGTATTAACGTAAACAAAGATTAGTTAATACTGTAAAAATATGTTGTTCTTTGCTAGTTAATGTTGGCTAATGGAATAACCAGTGTTAACAAATCCAACTTTATTGTAAAGTGTTTTTTCAAGCTCAGATTGGTTTCACTTCCTGACTGGTTTTAATTTATGTTAACTGCTGGACATTACTGTCAAATTACAATCAATGAAGCCATGGATGCAAGCCAGAGATTGACTTGTATTGAAGATCAATTGTTTTTGCCCAACTGCACTGAGGAACCCTTAGTACCTACTGCAAGCAGATAGATCTAAATCTAAAGCTTTTTCACTCTGGAATGGTTTTCCAAACAAACTGTTTTTGCTTCATCCTGCAATGTTTGAACCCTATGAAAGCATGAGGCCACAAACTTGGCTTTGGTTTGTGGATTTTATGCAGCCATTTCATTCATATTTTCCACAGGCAATTTACTCTGGAATTCAAAAGTCTCTGGATTTTTGTGTATATGAAAACCCCTTCCCACACTAGACAGATGAGGCACACCACAATGTACCTCATTCCCAGTGGAGTTACGTAAACACACACACAAACAAAATACCAACCTACTGGAAAGCATTTATTTTTTGTTTGATGAGTTTTCTGATAATCACTCACATATATCAGTATAGACAATTTCTGTGACCACTGAGTGCATTTGTGAAGGGGTTTTTGCAGCATAGAAGACAGTTAAAATTGGTTGTTTTATTTAATACACATACTTAGGTTATACAAAGGTAAGTTATACAAAGGTAAATGTTTCAACAAGTAGTGTACAACATTTGTCACATGACCTTATTACGTTGTAAATATTAATTTTGTTTTTTAAAGGTTTACATGTAAAATTTGGCAATCCAATCAAATCATGTGTTGAGACGGAGATGTTAAAAGTCACACGTTAAAGTTGTCCAGGAAATTTCATTGCATTGTGGGATACAGTATTGCGAGTCATACACACACTAGCATACTGTGCACAGTGATCTAAACATACTACATACTGCAAAAATAGAGCAGTATTGTAGTATTTTATTCCAAATGTAGCCATCAACATAATGGTATAGAAAATGTAAAACCATCCGAACTGCAGTTGTTGCTATCACATTGCAGTCACCCAGCACAGACGGACTTTAATTACAATAGTCATTCCATACTCACATCGCTCCAATCTGGAGTTTGACAGGTATGTTTTCATCTAGGAATAGCACACAGACATGAAACTGAAGCAGATTAAGACACACACACACACACACAGGTCTGCCTTCTTAAATATACCAAATACATAGAATGTAAACAGACTCTAACATACCTCAATAAGTATTTCTGCATTCCCACTAAGAAGGAACTAGTTGCTTTAAGGGGGTTATACCATGGAAAAGATTTTTTGTCAAACAAATCGATGTTCAACATTGACACTTGTGGAGTGTAATTTCACAACTTTACAAGGTGATTTAATCTGTCCCTCCAGGATTTTGATTATCATGTTATTTGGATAGCTTAATGGTTTCATATTTTTCAGAAATATAAACAGGTTCGATTCTCAGTGCCTGCTGGAAACTGAGGTTCCCTTAAACAAGGCACCTTACCCCCAATTGCTCCTGTAGTCTCAGTGAATGGCTGCTCATTGCTCTAGGTGTTTGTTCATTGTTCATTGTTGTAGTTGTCTTTGATGTAACAAGATGTAATCTCCGTGCAGAATCCTCTTACCCTGAATCACTTTAATCCAAAACTATTCTTTCCATTGACTGTCATTTTAAAATCCTAATAAACCACTTTCTGATGAACCACTATCTCTTATGTAAATACGAAAAGCACTTACATTATTTTAACTGCCATACTATATACCCAGAATAATAGAATAATAATATATAGAATAAAAATCCATATTTTGTGTCCAGTTATTTACTCATGTGCCAAGTAGCTATTTAATCTGAGGGATAATATACATTATCCCTTATATAAAGCAATCCTTTGGATAATTACAGTGCTCAGACATTAATAAAAAATGCTAATGTCCATGCCAAAGAACATGTATGGCACTAAAAAAAAAGGTCATGGAAATGGTCTTTGATTAATTTTTTACGTGGACTCAGTTATGGAATCTGTAAATCCCATTTTAATTGTACACAGCCATTTTATCTAAAACTAATATTTGCATTAAACTGTTGTGTTTCAATAGATACACTTAACTTCTTTGCTTTTAAAGTGGTCAGTCTTCCAAATTTAGACACCTAACACGTTCTGTTCTAAAGTGGACAATCTTAGGTTCGAGGTGGTCCACTTCCCTTTTCTTAAAATTCACAACCATGCACTTGTTTTACTGTCCCATGCTGTTTTTCCTTCTCAGGACATTGCTTTGATCTCTGTGGCGCTCCTTGGGTTTAATTACCCCTTTATTTGTAGAGGCAATAGACCCCTGATACTGCTGGAGATAAGAGAGGCTTAGCTGAATACAAACAGTTGGCTACTATCAAGACTTGTCCATGTGTTCCCTGTGGGTTTACTGTTTGGAGCCCCAGACAGGACTGACTGCAGCCTACATCAGCTGAACAGTCCCTGTTCCAATGCAACCACTCACATCTTAGCATTTTAATTACAGTCTGTGCCCAGTTTAAGTGCCTACTACTAAGGGCCTTGAAACAGAGCCTTATTTAAAATGTTCTGTAGTGTTTTTCAAGCATTTGTTTTAATGGTTTAATATAATATAATCAATAAAATAAAAGTATGGCATTGCATAGCTTAGCAAATCATTTGATAAAAAACAAATCATTGTTTTGGTCAACTATAGTTGTAATTTATACATGTGTTAATTTATTGATAGTAAGTTGTCAACACCCCAACTGAAGATTACATTGAGGAGAGTATGGTGTTTAATATAAATAAATATTCAATATTCAAAATATGCAATACAAATATTAAATTCTATATTCATAAATTTAATATATTTCAAATGAATTATTCAAAGTTAAGAATGTATTTAACCACTAACTAACCACTGTTGGAGAAAAGACACATTTGTGTGATTGGACATTTGATTTAAAAGTTTGACAACAAATATGTAAGAGGTGACTGATTTATCCATGCGACATCTAGCCCTGTTGTCCCATATGTAATCCAATTTACAACTTTGTAATATATTTATATTTAGTTATCATAACATGGTTATAGGATATATGTTAAATATCGTTATAAACACTTGAAATTGTCATGCTTGAGCCAAACACTCATCCACAAGTGCTTTATTAGAGATCCAAATACAGGACTGGGTGTAAACTTAGTAGCTTTGTGTACGAATCCATACTACATGATGAAATGTCTCCTGATCAGCATAATAATACATTTTCACTTGTCTAGAGCCATTACTAATTTCAAACCCCATTTTGTAGGACGTTACGCCCACGTTATTAACCATAGAGAAAAGCATGAGTTTCCCATGTGCTAAACCATAAACTAGGTCACACGCAAAAGTTGTTAGAAGATTGTTGGAAAGAGGACATTGTTAGAAAGAAGGAATACATGTGCTATATACAGTACCTGTTTATCTAGGGTGCTTTGTATTAATAAAACTACAGGACGAGATCATAGTGCATGCTAATGAAAAACAAAACTATTCCATTTACTTCTGTAAATGACATGCTAGTTCTTATTGTCTCTATTAAACTTGCAGAACGTTTAATAGAGACAATATAGCAAATTTAAAGATAACCTTTTTTTAAGGAATTTTCACAACTTCTTTTATACAAAGACATTGCATAACTCAAAAAAGGATAAAAGAAAAACTTTCATTTGAAAGGTTTTGCTTTATTTTGATTTGGACAGGAAAGACTAATACTAAAGTTCTTAATATTTTTTACTAAAGAATCTTAATATGAATTAAGCTTAGCTGTGCATGGTCAGTTTCCTAGCTAAAGCATGATTTCTTTCTCAATGACAGTAGGGTAATTCTTGCTGTTTTTAAAAATTGAGATGATGCAATAATCTGGAATGTTTTCTGTCTTTCCACTGCAAACGTCTGTACTTGTACAAGAAATATGAATCATTGAAGTTGCCTTGTGCAGAATATCTCAACAAAAAATGTTTATGAATATCTGATTCAAGTTAATTAATTTGCCTGTCTGCTGAATGGCAAGAGACTTTTCAAATGCAGAAAGTTTGAAGCAGCACCTGTTTGTGTTGGATGAAACCATCCTTACTGCAGGCTAGCTTTCCAGAGAACCTCGCCAGGTGACTGTGGGAAGTCAAAAAGCTCAATCCTCCCCAGTACCCTCGAACCCGAGCCAAAACCAACTCTGTCTGCCTCCAAATAGTCCTATCCCCCTGACCAATCAGTCTTTTCACCAGAATAGCACCATTAAAGACCTCCGGCGTTAATGGATGTGACATGTGCGTAACAGTTTTGACCTGTATTAATTTCAGAGAGTTTTTCAAGTGAACAACACTTAGCCCAGTGCATTTCAGTCAATGGTGGCTGGCAAGATCAATATACTGTCACTGGTAGAGTGGATGTGATGATGAATACTTTAAAGATTATGGAAATGACAGACCCCTTTTTACGTTTTTTATTGTAGGCAGGGTGTTCTAAAAAGGTGTTTAATTTTCACTATTTGGTAGCCTTCTAAAGTCTCTTGAACTTGCACTCAGTATTCTCTGGATATCTGACTCCATTCCACCTGTAAACATGACAGAACAACACCGGGCCCGCACGCAACCTCCAAACAAGTGACAGCACAGCTGTTAAGATCTCCATCAAACACTACCAGAATTAAGATTGAGGTTATGGCTCTTATGTCCTCAGCGCAGGGCTTGATGAGGTGTATTTTTCGTATTTTTATTACCCGTTTAGGACCCTCAGCTGAGCTTGAGTTAATGATCCTGGTGCGATTGGATAAGTGGTGCATATTACTCCTGGCTTTTTGTACTGCAATATTAGTGCCTGTTATCTACTGGACATCAGGTACTTGAAAGTAATGGCAGTCCTGCACTGTGTAATTTGGCCTGTGGTAGAAAAGTGGCAATTTCAGGACATAAAGTGACAACTTACCACACAGAAGCCAGCAAATGGCCATTAGCGTGTCTAACAACACCAATTTCACTCAAGCTGAGAGGAGAGTTTTATTTTAACAGTCAATAGTGCAGTTCAAACACATTAGACATAGTGCAGAGATTGGGTTTCATTAGATTTACGAATGCCAAAAAAATACACTGTGTTCTACCCCAATTCAAAATAATAAAGTAAAAAGTGATAAAGTAATATCTTTGTTCTGACTCGCTGTGACTGTTACAAGTGACAAAATATTTAGTCAGTCCGTGGGTTTTGATTTCGGGGGGGTTCATGCTCAGTAGCCCCACCCACAGTAAAATCTTAGTGGTCACAAATCTAGCTCACATAACTGTATTAAACAAAAAATATGTACAGATTAGCTGATTGTTTCACATTGCACCAGATTTTTTGCTTTCAGTGTTACTCAGAGATTCTGATTAAGGAAACACGTTAGATTTACAAATGCTAATATAAAACAAAAACATATGACTTAGGGAATGCGAAAGTGTTCATGTTCAGATGTGTACCTCTTATTTGTGGGTGACGCAAATGTGTAAAAAAAAATATGCTGTCATTACACTGTCACAGAGAATACATTTTATATGAAACAATGCCTGGGAACAGAGCAGATTCCAAGTGTTCAACCAAATGTTGTTAGAAGAAACAAGTGCATGTCTTTCTGGTGTTTGACATGCAAGGTTGAATAATCAGGATGTGAAGGATTATTCGTGGTATGTTTTTAATAGACATGAACTGCCTTGTATTAAAGTTAATTGCTCGTTCTTGGTGGAATATTGCAGCTGTTCATTCAGAAACAGCTCACGACATGAACTTCCTTCAGAATACCATAAAGTTTGTTTGGATGCTCAGCCAACAACAACAGACAAAGAAGTATATTCTCTGTCCTTCTCATTATTATATGGTTAGTTATATTTTATTATTTGCATTGGCATTGTTTTCTCCCTGCTGTCAAGAACTTTATCAGAACAGAATTATGCCCCAATTTTGGTCTGCAATCCACAAATATATCTGTTATGTTTGCAAAGCTTTGCTTTGGTTTTCTCTACTGTTTACTTAAAAAGTGACTTAAGTGATTTTAAGCAAGTGTTTATTTAGTTAAAAAAAAAAACACTTTTTAAATGTAATTTAAATTGTTAATATGGTATTAAGAATCATGGTATTAGAAAATTTCACGGGAAGTAGCAAGACAACCTTGGAACAATAATATCCCATCGGGTTGTTGTATGCAGAGCCTACAAGACTAGAAGAGTAAATATACAACATAATCTCCAACAACACAATCTGATTGCCTTCCTCGGTCTTCCTATGAACACATCCTGCTTTGAAACTGCTATCAGCCAATAGTCTGCGAGATGTGTGATTACACTGGAACTTGTTGTTGTATGGACCGGGCCTAAGTGTGAAAGGTCAACCCGTGAAGGAAACCAACCCTATTTTGTGGCAGTCAGTGTAAAGTGAGTGAGTAATTCTGGGAAAGAGAGAAAGTGAAGAAAATGGAGAGGCTGTAGACTAGTTTTTCAGCAGGTTGACAGGCCTCATTGCTTGACTAACAGGCCTGTTTTGACAGCTGTCAGATGGTCCGTATTACCATTACACTGCCGAGCCCCTGAGACTCTCTATCGTGGACCACAACAGCTCAAGAGAGGCTGCAGAAAAAAATAAAGAAAACTGGCACACTTGAGGACCCCAAATACTACCCCCAGCTTCCTCCTCTCACTGCTGTACAGTGGTGGGGTTTGCGGGCATCTGCTCTGTGTTATTTGGCTTAACGCACACCCCTGTCCTAGTAAAGAGGTCTGTGATTCCATTATAGCAAAGCAACAGAGAGACACAGAGGGAAGTTGTTTTGCTCTTTACTGTATATCTGCCGATTTGACATTTATAGTTTCCCGGCATTGAAAGTTATCTGTTTGAATTTTAGTAGAGTTTGATTTAAGAATATTAAAATTAAATAATTCCGCAACCTAAACAGATAAATCTTTCCGTGACAGATAATGTCTTTTATGATATATTACACAATACGTCCACTGTGGCTTATAAAGTTCCACCGTAATTTCAGATTTGTGCACAGTGTTGGTGGTAGAAAACAATTCATCTCTGTAGGTCTTGCAAGGTCAAATCTCATTCTCTTTGAACTGTCCTGTTGAATTTGTTAGTCTGTGTTTGTCATTACTTCATCTTTGTTTCCCACTGAAAGAGAAAAACATAAATAAAATAAATGAAACTTTTTTTGACAGCCAGGTTATAGAAGCAGAGAAAACCACATCCATAATCTTGGGTCACTTTGTAATTGCCATCATACAGGGCTAATGTTGAGGAGACAAATAGCAGTTTCTCTGTCAAAATTAAAAGCGCCCCGACTTGATACTTTGGTTGGCTGTAACAGTAAACTAAAAAACTATACAAAAAAAGGTTATAACACATTTTGAATGGTTGCTTGAAAAAGCCTTAGAAGTTTAAAGGCTTACAGATTATGGGCTTTGTTGGTGGAGAATTAGGCTAACATGTCATGTGAATTGCTTGGTGGCACGTTAGTAGTCTGGCATAGTTAAACATTAGACTGTAGAAAAAATAGTGGTTTTGAGCTAAAACTGGCCAGGAAATGGCCACTTAGACAGGAAGTGTAGCAGTCTGTCTGGCATGAAATGATCAATCACTGTTTGGTTGGTTTTAATAATTTAATGTATCTGTGATCATTTTTATAAACCACAACAATAGACTGGTTAAAAAAATTAAGGCACCTTCCACAAATTATTCTACAGAAAACACTTTTTAAATTTAGAGACTTTTGAATACAGTACAATAAAAACCTGTGAGCCCATTTAACATTTACTAGATTTTCAGTTTTTTGCGTTAAGTCTGGCAGAGATTTTAGAATGGCTAACATCGTTACAGCCTCTTTAAGAGAAACTTTTCTTTCTTTACTCTGTAAAGCAAATGCATCGCCGTGGCTCTGAGCTTTAAATCAAAGCACAGACTACATTGGCGGTACAGAACTAAATTACTAGAACTCCTAAGCAAACAGTCAAAGCCTGCTGAGATAATTGGCTGTGTGAGATTAGTGAACACACACACACACGGATTAAATGTATGAGGCAATGAAAGCCGCTGCGTAGTAAAAATTGTTCCATCAAAGTAAGTCCTTTCCTGTGTGATCAGTAGGGCATCAAAGCTGATCTCTCTTAATTGTTAAAGTCATTGTTCCGGAACTTCCTGTGCCAGCACACAGCTCATTACTGTCCACTCTCACATACTGCTGTGGTGGGCAGACAGCAGGGTCACTCTTTGGACTCTCCCTGCAATGCATTGCTAATAATCTTGCCGATACTGTATATTTTATTTCAATGTGTTTCTTTCACTTCTGAATGACCCGCTGCCCAGAGATTTTACAAGTCTAACTTGTTGTATTGTCACCATAAGCCTTGCTTCCACTATAAGCCTTTTATACTTTTTCTCGTCATATTTACAGTATCAGCAGAACTAATGTTATCTTTGTATTTTATCATGTGATCAAATAAAAGGAATTATGTGAAATTCAGTGTTTCTGCACTATGCTGCTTTTATCATGAATGGATAAAATGTGAAGTGTTATAGTAAGCTTTATTGCTGTTTTTTATCAATGGTGTATAATGTATGTACTGTCATTTCGATTTTATATACAGTACATTAGGCTAACTTTTATCAATAGACAGTAAGCGACAATAACCTGTACTTTTTTGATTCAGTGTCAGTTGATCTACAACCTCACGCATTGCCATTCAAATTAAATTGGAGTTTCTTTTCAAGGTGTATAAACAGCACATTTGACTGTCTTTTCTCATGCTGGTTTATCATGGATCATAAGAAAGGATTAAACACTGAGATTCTTCATTACATAACTAATGAGACTCTCAGATGAGTGACGGTTCTCTTTAGCAAATGGAAAACAAGGCCCAGGTGCTCCTGAATAAAATCCTAATTTGCAATTCAAACCAAATGGGTTTTTGAAAGCTCGAAGCAGAATGGCAACTTCAAAAAGCGCCATTTGTAAAATCCTTCTGAACAGAAGGGCTCTTCAGAATTACTGTTACCAGACAGAAGTGGCACCGAACTAATTCTGATAGTCAGACCTTGAAACGATACCATGACTGTGTTCGCATAAATTATAGAAAAAACCCCACTAAAATATAATTTATAAAAGTAATACAATTACTTTAATAAAGTAATACAAATACAATACAAGTAACACATTTTCTAATGAATTAGAAAATAC